>LS499510.1:187680-239264 GCA_900490845.1 Pristionchus japonicus
CTTCATTTTGCGCATATTTTTCGTTTTCTGTATTTAAATTATTTTCACGAATTCTGTGAAAGCGCAAATTGATTCAAACATGCATGGATAGAGCTCATGTCTACTACTATACGGTGCGTTACGGACAAGTCACGGAGATTCGAGAAGAGAGAATTATAACATAATAAAAATCGTGCAAAACTTATGGACCAACCTAATATTTCGGCTTTCCAAATAGAGTTTCACAATTCTCCCCATCATGTTAGCTCATTCAACCGAAATATCCCCTGTTTCTCGATTCTCCCCTTCCTGGCCTCTTGTTGCGCTATATTTAGCATGTCCTTTAAGATGCATCGTAGCGCTGAGACCGCTCGTGAGAAGCTCAATCGCTTCATCGCCGGTGCCGACCAGCTCGCGAAAGTGCTGCAGATGTCGAAGGCGATGCAGATGCGCTTCACGCTCATTCCGGCATCCGCGCTCAACAGCGTCACCGTGGCAGGCGTGCGCGACATGAGGCTGGGCCGCATCAAGAATGGCCAACCCGTCGGTATTGCTCGAAGCACAGTCATAACAAGCACCCTTTGTTCAGGCGCAAACGTCGTTCGCTTCAACAACCCGGCACAGTCCGGCAGGTCCGACTTCCATCGCATCTGCATCGATCCCCAGGGCGTGTCCAACTCGGCCAACCCGCACATCCCCATCTCGCCGGGCACGGTCAAGGCCGCCGCTGTCATTCAGAAGGGATTGAAGGTGGGATTAGTCGTGAGGCCTTTCTTCAGCGTTTAGTCATACTTACATGTTCCGCAAACTGCGAGCACAGTCAACCCTTGGTCAACGACCGAGCTAGGCAATGAAGTGGTAAACCGATATTGGTTAACTAGGTCGGATGAGAACCGACTGGATGAGAACCAATTGCATATTCCGTCTGTTGCATAACTCTTGTCTCTCGCCTTCATTAGGTTCTAATACGACTTAGTTCCAGAGATTGCATTGCAGGTGGCGGGCACCGCGATGCTCGTCGTGTCCATCGTCGCGTCGGGCATCCGCATCGGGAAAGCCGTCTATGACGAGGTCGAGATCGAGAGCGAGATCGAGGCCATGGAGGCCATCGTCGACTGTCTGGAGGAGGACCTGGCCGCTGAGCAGGATGCTGCGAAGAAGCAGAAGATCGCGCAGGCGCTGTCCTTCGCGCGCACCCTTCTCGAGGACGCGCGCGACTGCGCCGCGCACCCCGGCAAGAAGTCGGCGCTCATGGCGCTGTGCGTGGGCGGCGAGTGGGCGGGCGCCGCGGCGCTCGGCTTCGCGGGCGCCGAGGGCGGCGCGGCCGTCGGCGCGCTCGGCGGCCCGGTGGGCGCCATCGCCGGCGCCGTCACCGGCGGGCTCGTGGGCGCCGTGGCCGGCTCGGAGTTGGGCGCGTCGGCCGTGCAGAACTTCCGCGTGGACGAGGACGGCGTGGCCACCGAGCTGCAGGGCTCGCTGTTCAACGTTGGCAAGGAGGCGCGCGTGCTCGGACTCGACGGCAGCGCGTTCGTGGGCAAGGGCGTGGAAGTGGGCGCGAGCGCATCGAGTTTTGAAACGTATCTTGATTCTCATTTTGTAACAAAAGCGATCAGGAGAATTGCGTTTCGTTTCACAAATTTCTTAAAATCCGAGATCAATTTGCAGTTCGATTACGGTTTCGCGGGAAAATTCAAAGAGATAATCCCATTGTTCACCCTAGTCTGGAGAAAACAATGGGGTTCATAACGCTGTGGCTACAGTGTACCATGCGTCGAAGCATATTTTTTGCCAATGTAACAGGAAACACCGTATCTTTCGACTCCTTCACTATGATAGTACACGAAAATTCGATACACACTACAGTGTACCATGTGTAGAAGCATATCTCTTTTTGCAAACGTAACATGAAACATTTCGAATCCTTCACTATGATAGTACACGAAATTTCGATAAACGCTACACAGCGTTCTATTCTGACAAACAAGGGTGAGGGTTGACTTAACGGAACTGCAAACTCAGGATTCTAAAGGAGTTTTGAAACGTATCTTGATTCTCATTTTGTAACAAAAGCGATCAGGAGAATTGCGTTTCGTTTCACAAATTTCTTAAAATCCGAGATCAATTTGCAGTTCGATTACGGTTTCGCGGGAAAAGAGATAATCCCATTGTTCACCCTAGTCTGGAGAAAACAATGGGGGTCATAACGCTGTGGCTACAGCGTACCATGCGTAGAAGCATATTTTTTTGCAAATGTAACAGGAAACACCGTATCTTTCGACTCCTTCACTATCAAAGTAAACGAAATGTCGAAACACACTACAGTGCGTCAAAGTGTCGAAGCTTAGCTTGCAAAGGTAAGAGGAATTTTTTGGCCCCACAGAATTCACCTTCACCGTGCATTGAATTCGTCGATCGAGTT
Source organism: Pristionchus japonicus (assembly GCA_900490845.1). Taxonomy (NCBI): domain Eukaryota; kingdom Metazoa; phylum Nematoda; class Chromadorea; order Rhabditida; family Neodiplogasteridae; genus Pristionchus; species Pristionchus japonicus. Next base: position 190,079 of record LS499510.1, read on the forward strand.
AGACGTAGTGAGAAAGCGTGATTGCTTTGGCGGGGAATTGTAGAATGAAAGGGCGAGCAGATACAAACCTCCATCACGGTCTCCTCCTCCTCCTCGTCGTCCTTGCAGCCGATGCGCGCAGTGAGCAGCTTGCAGAAGTCACTGAAGGCATCTCTTGTTGTTATCATTCCATTATCAAAAGATTCCTTAGTAGCCTGTCGCTGTAGAAAAAGCTCAGAATTCTTCAAGTTATATTCGCAGATTGATCGGGAATAAGAATACATTCACCGTAGGTTCTCCTGCAGCGTCTCGTGCATCGGACAGGCGTCGTACTCGACCTGCAATGAATCAATTGCATTTCAGCTTCGTAAATCTACTAATGCATTTTTAAACTGTCCCAACTGCCCTCTACATTTCATTTAGGGAAGGACAAATTGAAAAAGATGAGTAGTGAATTGATCTCACATCATCATCCAACAATGTCTCCTTCTCCTCCTTCTTCTTGCACTGCAGCAGACGGAACATCTGCTCGCGCGGAGGGCAGCGGAATTCCTGAGAAAGAAGAGTTTGAAAAAGAAAAAAAAACCTGAACGACACGAAGAGGAAACGGAGACATGTTGAGAATGTTAACTAGAACACACATTTTGAATTTTTCAGAGTTTAACAATCAACATTGGCGAAACAGAAAGAGTGTTCATGTGGAAATGATTCTCCTCCTACTTCTTGAGACGACGAATTTTAAGAGAAGATTTGCATCTGAAGATCTGAGAAGATTGATAGAAAGATTTCACCTTTGTTCTTCTCGCGGCCTCGGCCGGCGGCATGTCCGTCTGCTTGATGTCCATGTACCTGGAATGTGTTGTTATTGTCATTGTTTTCGTGTTGTTGTTGTTGTTGTTGTTATTGAGGTTGTCAAAACAACGAACCTCCTGCACTGGTCCATCTGAAGCTCGCCCACGAAGCCCTCGGCGAAGGAGACCAGCGAGACGACTGGAAAAAGTGCACATTTATTTTTTTAAACTCTTGAAACTATATTCGAAGAATAAGACGTATTTCACGCCTTTTTGAAACATGTTGGTGGTTTTATAGAGTGCTCACCCCTGTGTCTCAGCTGGATATCGCAGAAGTGATCGAGGATGGACACCAACTGCAGGCGTACTCCCTCGGACAGCTCGATCTCGGTGAGACCCTTTTGGGTGGTGCCTGAGGATTGTTTATTGGTCACTTTTCCTCCTCAAACCAATTTCAAGGTGGTTGCTTCCGTTTCTGTTCATCAGAACTGAAAACTGGTTTCACTAATGTCTGTTCTCTTTGTATTCTTTTCGTTTTGCAGAAGTTTTGATGCTATCCTTGACTTACCAGGTTCATAAGCCTCATCGAACGCCACCGGATGGATCAACTTCAACACTTGCTCGATCTCGTCGTTGTCGATGAGACCTATGACGAGCAGGGCGTCGAACAGCTTGAGGAGGGGTCTGGAATTTGTGATTTGTCAAACATATGTTTCATTGAAAATGGAAATGCAGTAACTGGTGTCGTTAAAGCGTTTGAAACGTATTCGAACTAAGTTTCGAAAATTGAGATTGCACTCACTCGAAGTGGTTCAGATTCGTGCCGCCGATCAGATCGCGGCAGTTCATGACAGCGTGCTTGGTTGCCTGCAACGCTTTTTCAGATACTGCTCTTTCTGTTTCCTTGACACCCTTTTCTGCTTTATCGTCGTAGAACGAAATGTGTTTACTCAAATTGATGAATAAGAATCAAGGACTAGAGTTCCGACTGACCAGTGTCATGCTCGACACGACGTGGTTCTTCAGTACTGCCAGGTCGATGGATGGAGGGAGCAGGCGCATGTCGTCTTCCTTGCGACTGACACTGAAAGAGCTGTTTGATCGTTGACTTCTAGACCTTTACTCGTTTTACGTTTGCCATTGCTTTGTTTTGAACAACATTACTTCGTAGATCGAAGAGCGAACAACACAATTTTTTATGTGTTAGAAGGTATACTAGTTCTAATTACGCTAGTTCGTTTAGGTAATACTTGACAACTTACGCCATCTCCACCTCCTTGACGGTATCCGAGACCATGACGGGCGTCATCGTGTAGGCCTCGGCCATGATCTGAGAAGGGACGAGGTCATTTGATTATTCTGGGAAAACTGTTTTCAAACATGAAGTTTCGGTGTGAAGACGTGGTGGAAATGAAAATAACCTGAGGATGTCTCGTCTCGCAGTCGGGATCGAAGACGTTCTTCTCGTTGAGGTCCTGAATACGATTTGATTACGATCTATTTTGCAATATTTTCCGGATTCAGAGAGATCCATTTAACGAGAGGAAAACAGAACAACTCACCTTCACCAGCGGGATCACGTACTCCTTGGCCATGCTCTCCCTCGCGGCCGCGTGTGATGATAGATGGATGGAGATGAGCAGGTCGTGAAATCCTTGACGGAGGGGACCGGCCAGGGCTGGAAAGTATTCCAGGTATAAGGGACAATGAGGGTCCGCCTAAGGTCCAGTCCTTAAATCTAAGGTTCCTCCCTACTCATCTCCCTCCTCAAGAAAGGATGGAGATGAGCAGGTCGTGGAAACCCTGGCGCAAAGGAGCGGCGAGGGCTGAAAGTATTCCAGGCATAAGCGACTATTAGGGTCATCTAACCCTAAGGTTCGCCAGAAAAGATAAAGATTCCTTCCTACTCATCTCCCTCCTCAAGAGAGGATGGAGATGAGCAAGTCGTGGGAGCTTTGGCGGAGAGGACCGGCGAGGGCTAGATACTAGGGTTGGCAATACGAGGTTAGCGACCTCGCAATCGAGTGGCTCTCGTTTGCGAGGGCGCAAAGGCGAGGGAGAAGGTTGCAACCTCGCATAGCCCATTGCGAGGTTGCATGCAAATGCGATGAGAGGGAGGGAATGCTCTTCATTTCGCGTGCTCTCTCGCCTTTCTCTCTCATCTTGCGAGGTCGCATAGCCATTGCGAGGTTGCAACCCCCATTGTCCTATTGCAACCTCGCATAGCCGCATCCGTTTAGCCAACCCTACTAGATACAACAATGATTACAGGACCTTCGAATATTTATTCTTGTTTCGAATAAGGTTCATAGCGAGGTGATTACTTATTGCAGTTCGATGTGCAATCGGAATGGAATAAAATCACTCACAATGGCTCATCACCGCGTACATGATCTGGTCCTCGGTGACGTGGTGGCAGAGCGTGTGAGCTACCTGAAACGATTTATCTGCACTCGTTTCCAATCCCCATTGGCTCGAAAAAGCAAACAAACTAGCCATCTTTCAATAAGGAAATTCATAGGTTTTAGGTGAATAAGAAGCGCTCACCTTGTGATTTCCATGACTGGCCAGTTTGCAGTAGAGGTCCATCGTCTGCTTGTGGAAGGGCAGGAACTCGGGCTGAAAAGGAATTATGAAAACAATAACAGCAACAGCAACAGCAACAACAACAACAACAACAACACCAACAAACCTGCTCGATCATCTCCAGCACATCGAAGGCGACGTCCTTCTCGGGCACGTACACGGCCATGATGCGGACTGGGTCGTCGCAGAGGACCGACCAGCCTATAGAGATCAATGATCACAGACAACTCGAATAGCCAGAAATAATCAATTCGATGAATGACAAAATCGATGTGTAATCAAACACTGACCCTAGCCAAACTGAGCTTCAAAATGTGACATACGCTGAACTACTTTTCAGGGATGAACTGATAGAGAGACAGATTTGCGTCAAATGAGAGTACGGTCTTCGTTGGAGTGGTAATAAGATCACACCTCGAGCCTCGCTGAGCTTCAAACTGGTCGTCCTCAGCGTCTCATTGGGCACTCGTCCCCAGTAGATGGGCATGAGCCGCTCCACGGTCAGGCGAGGAGGGCAGGAGAGCACGGTGGATTTCTGAGAATGGAGTCAGTTCGTGATCGGTCGACAGTATCTTCGGATTACGGGTAAGAAATAACTCACGTGCATTGAGGCGAACATCGCAGCGGATAGTGGGAAGGTGTACTGAAAAGTGCGTGTTTAGTCCAAGATAATTTACTGAATCCGCGACAGAAATGCATTTCTCTTACCCACACTAGACGAAATTACTTATTTTCAGAGCTCATTAGAGACAAATGAGAGAGGGAATACCAACCTGAATCCGACCCAACTCGAACTGCAGAACTTCCTGCGCCGATGGGCGCAACTAATCAACTACGAACCCAATTTCTGATAAGTTGCATCAATAAACGTTCCATTCGCGCTAATCCCGCATTTCCACAGAGATTGAGTAATGAAAAGATCTTACTTGAATCCTGCCCAGCTCGAACTGCAGCACTTCCTGGGCGGAGGGCGTGACGAAGGCAGCCGGGAAGAGCATCGCGCCGGGTTCGAGCTGAATCATCATTTTTTTTGTTTCAAATTTTTGTATTCTCGAATTGTAGTAGATTGTGAACATGGAATCTTCGGAACTTCTTGGATATCCCACTAATCCGGGTTGTGAAGAGTATTTTGAAGATAAAAATGATTGATACCTTGAACTTGACTCCAGTATCCTGTCCAGCTGCTTGGAAGGTCAGCTCACCGATGGAAGTGTCGATGACGCAGCCGATGAGGGTGCCGGTGACCTGGAATTGTTTCAGATCTCGCTCTGAATATTTATCGTCAGACTACAGCACCAACAAGTAGTATTTATTTTCATCGGCACTTTTAGCCTCCGAATTGAGATAAATATCCGAGACAACCAACCTTGGTGCTGCTGGAATCGCCGATCTCCTTCAACAGTTCGGCAGCGTTAACGACGTAGCAGCCACGGTACTCGACGCTGAAAATGACTTTCATAAATATCGAATCAGCCCATTTCTCCTTATCTGTACTTCAAAAGTTCATATGAATACGTGCAGGATTTATTTTCTTTCTAGTTTCTTAGAGTAGGTGCATGTAACGAGCAAAGTAGAAGTCTGTACCTCTCCTGCGTCACATGGTGATGGTCCATCTCGTTGAATCTGCACCGTCTCACGCCGATGGAACCGACGAAGTTGTCGTGGTAGTAGTGATACCTTTAATTAGTTTCCATTTTTGAATCAGTGAGAAAGGTTTTCATGCAAATCATCATACAAAACCGTGAAAAGCTCGTCGAACATTTCGATTAAACGAAATGTCCCTGATTTCCAGGAATATCGAAGCAAACTCACTGCGGCGTCACCCATCCGACCCAGACGTTGGCGGGGTCCTGGCCGGGGAAGATGCGCACGCCGTAGTAGTACTCGTCGACCTGAGAATATTACCGTAATCCAACCACACTCTCTTTTTCTATCGCAAACTGACTAACAACATTCTGAAGATGCATTTGCACTCATTAGACCAGATTCTTTACCTTGTCTTTCAATGCAATCAACGCCTTCGTGTCTCTCTCGATCGGACTGCCGTCCTCGAGGGTTTCTGTAGGCATGAGGGAGGGGCGCTGCAATATTGTTTTGTACTCGTGATTCTTTTTTTCCATTTCTAAGGTGTCGTTCATCTGTTGACTAGATACAATCTACATTATCGCGTTCTACTGCTTTCCACCTCGTATTTTAAAAGTCGTCAATCGAGCAAACAAAATTTTATGAAAAGAGAAACCTTTCCAGTCTCGACCACCACCGTATCCTTCTTCGTCTTCTTCTTCTTCATGGATCCCTTGTGCTTGATGGTCGCCTGACGCCCAGGGCCGGACGATGGCATTTCGGGGTTGGCGGGGGCTGAAGATGGAGAATTTTACTATTTCACTGATTAGAGGTCGAAGAGTTTCTTTCCTAGTTTCTTTCCATTCACTGTTCGAATGTGTTTCAAGAGGCACTTGAATCAAAATGATTGTTATTTTCGTTTATGTAATTCATACCAAGCTCATCCTTGCCTCCACTCTCTAAATTTATAATCGCCTCAATCGCGCCCTCTATAGTCCCAACTGTCCACTATTATATGTCTTTTCAGAAGATACAAATGTTGAGAAAAGTTAAAACGTACCCAACACGTCTTTCCCACCAGATCCGATCTGGATATCCGCCTCGATCGCGCCGGCATCAAAACCCATTTTCGCTTTTTGCTCTTGTCTTTTCATCACTGTTCTCCCTAGCACCCCATGAAAAGTGTCAAGCACATACCAAGAACGTCCTTTCCTCCACTTCCAATCTGGATATCCGCCTCTCCCGCCCACTCTATCCCCAACTATCCGCTACTATTCTACGTCTCGTCAGAAGATACAACTGTTGAGAAAGTCAAATTACTCACCAAGAACGTCCTTTCCTCCACTGCCAATCTGGATATCGGCCTCGATCGCGCCGGCATCGAAGCTTCTCGAGTTGTTCTTCGTGTTCCTGAGCGAGCCCGGTCTCACGATGCCCTCTCTCTCCTTCGAGTCGCGACTAGAAGCGAGGGATAGTAGAAGGGGACACGGAAGGAAAGGGGCGTGCAGAACACGAGAATGGGAGAAAAGGGGAGGTTGATCAGCCCGGTATTTTCTCTCAATCGCTCATGAAAAAGTGTCTGATCATCCCTTGTTGAGCAGCTCTAGAAGCGATACTACTCACTACCGTAACCAAAACGTGAATCTACAAATATGAAGCTAAGCCGAATCACGAACTGACTTCAAACCACGAAATAGCGCATGCATTACTCACTTCTTCTGTCTGTTGTGAGACACATCTCTCAATCTGCCGAGTATTCCGCTCTTCTTCGTGGGTCGTTCCCTCTCCATGAGCTCCCGAAGATGGTCCTCGGCGACCGTTCTCTCGTCTTGAGGCATGTCCAGCAGGGATTCTCTGTGAATGGAGAAAATCAGTAAAGATGAAAGGGGCGTGCCCACTAGAATATTTGTGAGTGCAACGACTACGCATTGCACGGCCTGAGTGAAATCTAGCGATTGATGATCTACAGATCAACGATCATCTATCGCCAGACCAGATTGTTAGTAGTGATGTTAGGTTAGTGACCATAGCGCTGTGAGGCACATTCTCATACAGTGTGGGTGTTATAAAGGGTGGGAAGCCTCAAGACAGAAAGAAGAAGCGTTAGAGAGAGAGTGGGTGTTAGTCAGTCTGCGATTGGCCATCGGCTACCGTACTCCCCGCGTGCTTGCTGTGTGTGCTTCACTAGACGACGTCGAGTGATCAGAGATCAGAGATCTAAGACCATCAGAGACCTGACTGAGGTTAGCACCGCTTCGTGATTCTCGTTTTCGTCGCGCGTCAGCCATGTGTATACTGACGCCTCCCATGCGCTCACACCGAAACTCATCAGAGTAGCGATGCGCTGGCGCTGACTAAAACACACGAGGATTTCGAAAATTGTAGATTTTTGGTTGCTATTCGTGGTTAAGGAAACAGTTGCTAACATTCCACACACTTCAAGGCTATCTTGTACTCTCATGATTTCGAATTAACTCTCTCAATTCAGAAGGAATTTTAGAACGTTGGTTAGATCGATTAATCGATTAGGGTTGTCAGAGCACACGCCAATCGGGGTAGAAGGGTTGAAATTCGAAACTAAAATAGTAATTATTCTCGAAAATACCTGACGACCGCGTCTCCAGTGACGTATTCGCCGGCTTCGTCGAACGAAGCCTGCTTGCTGCGGGTGCTCACTGGAATGAATGCATTGATGGTAATTTCATGGGGTTCATTGCACGTAACTGGTGTGTTTGTGCTGTTTCACACCCCCAATGGGTAGAAAGGAGAATTCCAGTGCATTGGAATGAAGTGTTCGAGATGACGCTTTTCGAAATGAAAAAATTCTAACCTTCCTCATCCGACCCCTCTGATCCCTGTCTGAAGGCGGACAGCAGCGTGCGCGAGATGGATCGCTGTAAATAATTATCAATCAATCATTCTACTGTTCCCATGAATCAGTCCGATTTCTCGTGAAGCACATCCGTGAAATGGTCTTTTCAGTACTGTGGGTGAATCGCCAACTGACCTTCTTGTGGTCACTCTCGAACTCCTTCGGGATGCCGATGGTGCCCTTGTAGCCGGCAGCGATTGAGCCGGAGCGAGGCTCCTTGTACTCCTGCAAGTTTTTGGTACTTGTGGAGTTCACCGGCAGAGCGTCCGACAATCCACCCCTACCACCACCCTGCATTAGGCGATCTAATTTATAGAACGAGTGAAACAAATCCGTTCTTCCGGGGAGCTCCACAAGTGCCCAAATTTTAATGTAAAATTGTGATGAGGAGATTTCAGTCATGTTTGACATACTAGGAAACAAACCTTTAGCTGTCTCACAATCGCTTCTTTGTCCTTGTTGCGGACGAAGTGGTCGTTGCATCGAACTGAAAGCATGTATTTTCGAAAATAGGCTCCGCCCACTGAATCAGATTCCTCAAAACTTACCAGGCAGTGACAGTCGAATGTACTCCATCTTGGATTTCTCCACGTTCGAGCCCTCGGAGGTCGTTGCCTGTACAGAACTTCGCTATTATTTAGATTTTTTTTGTCGTTTTTCATGAAAAGCTGCAAGAAAACTTCCTGACGCCATTACTGAGAGAGAATGGATGTAAAAATGAATTGACGTACCTTCTGTGTCAGCTTCAAACACGGTGGTGACGCTCCGGTAGCGGGGATCCTCGACACCTCAAATCGAATCTTTGATGTAAGTCTCACTTTACAACAAACTTCAGAATCACAAATCTAATCTAATGGAAACACCTAAAGTCTCACTAAAGCGAACGCAAAACGAGGAGAGTGAAAGCTTGACTAATTAGTTATTCTTGGGAGTCTAATCACCTCGAGCACTGAATCAGAAGAGGCGATATCCTCGAAACGGGCGAGGTGTTTGGCGAACCACATGGGCATCGGGCGGTACATGTTCCTGAAATTCACGCATATTTCCAAAAAAAGCGTGAATATTCTGAGGTGAAGACTGGACCTTCTAATCTATGGAAAATTGCATGTTTTGCATTGAGAAGTTGAAAGATAAAAATAAACGTACACGCAGAACGGCTCATAGCCCTCCTGCAGTCCACAAGTGGTGAAGAACTTCAGGGAGTTGGAGTCCTGTCCGAAGTTTAGTTTGCACCGCTGTCCAGAACCGAGTGTCATTGCAGGCACGAGTCCTTCTCCTGGAAAATTGTTAGTTCTTTACGGTTTGACGTGATAGACCATGTCTAGATCATCGATGAAGGCAAAACTGATGGAAACAGTTGTTAAAGAAGGAGGGGGACGAGTTAAAGTCAGAAACTCTCACAACGGAAAACGTGCTGGCGCACGTGGAAACGGTATCCGGAATTTAGGAGAACAGTGAAAAACCCGGCTCTCGCGCAACTTGCGCATTCTCCTGTTTTCGTGGTGTCTAAGCCATGTTCTTGTTGTTTTGTCGTTGTGTTATTGACGTAATGCTGTCAAATAGTTTGCTAAAGCCTTCCCCATTCCGTGTCGAACATTGGCAACCTGTCTTGGCGCAAATTCACCTCAAAATCGCTCCAATTTTGCTGTTAGCGGAACAGGTCGCCCATTTCACGCCGTTTCTCCTCGTTGATAAGCATTTTTGGGCTATTATCTTGCTCTATATCATAGAAGTTGGTCAACTCGATGTTAAAAAGCGTCACTCTCAGTGAATTTCGCGATAAACATCGTATTTATATTAGGGATCACGTTTGCCTCACTACTCTGTCTCTGTCACTTTCACAACTTTCTTGTTATTTCGATGCGTGTTTATAATCATTTTATCATTTCCCGTTCGTGTAACTTCCACTTATGTTCATGTCTTTAAGTTTGCTCGTTCCAGATGCAACTGCGTGACACAATCGCACTTCGGCGCTTTGTGAAACTCTCCAAAGGCTGTTTCTCAACGGCAAGCACAAGTTCGCCTGCCGCGAATTACGTAGAAGATCTGCAAAAGGGAGGGCTCGTCGCCGATTCATACCCATCGCCCATCTTCCAGGAGAATGAGGTGATTTCATGTTTCATGGTTTCGTTTTTTTCTATCACAGTTCCCTGCCTTATCTTTCTTCTTTTTGCTTTAGTTGATTATGCTTCTTTCAGTCAGGCGGCTTCCGAAAGGAGTGTACGCTGGATTTGATCCCGCTGCTCGGAGTTTGCACGTTGGAAATCTTCTAATCTTGCTGAATTTATTTCGTTCCTCGAGGTTTGAATGTCACCCGATTGTTATCTTCGGAGGAACGACAGTTCTGGCTGGAGATCCAAGTGGAAGATCCACAGTAGGGTGGCGAAAACGAGTCTCGGGTACCCGCACTTCCGAACTCTCTCTTTCGGGTACCCGAAAGAGGCTTGTTTACAACCCCACTCTCTGCGGATGACTCGCATTTACGACCCGCTGGCTCGAGTGAGTCGTTTCGTGCGAGTCGAGTGCGAGTCAAGTGCGAGTCAGCTCTCCTTTCAGCTCTCTTTTCTCGGCTCCTAGCGGACCAAATTTAGAATTTTTTGCATCATTGATCTTGTCACATCTAGCGCAATGTTTAGAATGGTCATTTGGACAATAACAGCCCATATCTAAAATTACCCTCTGGGATGGTCTTGACTCGCACTCGACTCGCACAAAACGAGTCACTCGCACTCTCTCGGTTTACAACCTCACTCTCTGCGGATGAGTTGTTGACTCGACTCTGACTCGCACCGGCTGGCCCGAAAGGCGGCCCGAAGAGTCGTTTTCGCCACCCTAATCCACAGGTTAGCTTCTTTCTATTGAACAAGGACGGCTTTCTCCCAAACAAGTTGCTGTTCCTTTCAAAAAGTGTCATTTCTCAACTTTTCTAGAACGCGATGCCTCTCGCCTCCACGAAGCTCTCGAGAACAAGCATATCATCATGAAACAGATCAAGTTGCTATGGAAGAACGCCCATAAAGTGAGACAAACTTATCCCTTCCATTCAGTTCACTTCAAATTTAAATTATTGTAGCTGGCGGATCGGATCAGATCGGCTTTCTTTATATTGGCGCCCATTATATGAAAAATAGTTAATTAATTAGAAATATAAATGTCGAAAGAAGCTAAATCGTCAAATCGACGGGTGGCGCGTAGTTTTGCTTCATGTTTACTGCTATTCTCCCATGCACCTTTTTTCAAAGCCCGCTTCCCACTTTTTGAATGTTAGGTCTATTGTCGCTTCTAATTAGTGTCGATTACAGGCTTCTCTCGATTGGTGGAAGAAGTGGCGGCCGCGGAGGCTCCCAATCTCGGGAAGTGGATCGCCCAGGATGCTCTCGCTGATTGTGAGGAGATGACACAGAATAATTGATTTGCTGTTTATGTTCTATACTTTAGACGTGAAAGTGAATATTTAAGTATGTTAATATTGTTCCTTCTTCTTTCAGAGTCCACAGAAGACGCTCGAGATCGTATGAGGCGCCGATTATCGAGTGACGGGACAGATTCCTACCGTACCCCATCGCCCACTGTAAGCTACCGTAACCCTATTATCTTTGTTCACATGTTCACGTTTCTTGTTGTGTTGCAGTCCACTCCCATTGTAGTAGTTGTATGTTGTCATTTGCCTTCTCCCCTCCCCTCCCTTGTGTTCTTCCATGTTTCCGTTTTCTGTTGTTAGTTTTTGTGTGAATTTAATAAAGGCTTTGCATTATCTCTTTAAAACTGATCGTGCATTGCAAGCAGGAAGAATTCGATAGAGTCTGACGTTCTAGCAGGGAATTAACAAACCAGGCGAATTAGTGACTAATTAGTTATCACCATAGACTTCCTGGTTACGGTATCTAAAACCAATGTTCGACCTTCTGATGCTATCACACATCTGCGATATCACATCCATGTTTTCGCTAATTATCTATTGGCAAAGTGTCGAACAAAGGGTAGACGCTTTCATTGAGGAGGAGCTGGGCTGCTCACTATGTAGCCTTCCAATTATCGCTTGCCCCCAACTGCCCACATGGCGTAGAGGTAACGTGACTACCTTGACATCGCAATGGTCCGGGTTCGGTTCCCACCTGACGCATTCTTCTATTGCCAGCTCTAATTTTCCCTCTTATTCATCGGATCAATCAATATTGGATGGGGCGAATACCGTAATGCCAATCTTGCCTGCTGGCCCCTGATATCTTAGAAAAATCGTAGAGCGCTTCATAGGCGTCTGTGACACTTCGCATAAACTGATATGTGATCGGGTAGACGATCTCTATCATCGTACGTTGCCAGTTTATGTGACCAAAAACTCGTCCCCCTCCTTCTTTAACAGTAGAAGTTTGAAATCCAAAGGCTCACCAATCATCACATTGTCAAAGGCCATCTCCGATCCACTCGGATCCAACAGGAGTTCTCCATTCAGAGAGAAGGCGATAGTGCGGTCGTTCAGGTCAAGGAAGCAGCCGATGACGTCACCGATCTATAATTTGATTACTTATTAACTCTAATTAAGTCAAATTAGTGCAGAATTCGCGGAAAAGGGTACCATCCGTTGCCTAATCCGTCTAGGGTAAAGGCAAGGTTCTTCCCGTCTTCGAGACTCTGCTAGCGAGATACTGGCTTGTGTTAGGCCAGTGTTAATTATGACTAAGTAGCTCTAATATGTGATGAAAGGTACCAAGTCGTTGCCTAATGCACTCGGAATGCTACTGATTCTCACCTTCCACTCCTTTCCGTATGTCTCCGCGCCCTGATGCCACTTTCTCGCCAGGAATCCATCGAAGGCGTACGATCGATCGTCGTTGCCGAGCTGGCAGTCGGGCGAGGCTGAAACAGATCGAAATCGCATCGGCAGTTCGAAAGGGCGAAATCGGCAGTTCTACTAATCTTCTCGAATAAGGGATAAGTAAGCAGACATCGAAATCGTAAGCATTTCGACTTGGAAGTTTCGTTGCAAAAACACATTAAGTTGTTTTTTTGGAGTTTCTTTTACATTTGAAATGCTGTTTTTCCTTCGTTTTTGTTCAAAGTGGTCGGATCGATCAATAAAACTCACCAGCAATGTCCATCCAGCCGATCTTCATGAAGCCAGCGGTGATCAGCTCGAACTCGAAGTACCTGGAATCGAAGTGTATAGCTCTGCCTTTTCAAGGATTCGTACTGTCTCTAGTACGCGCGATTGAATATTTGACTGTTGAACGATCTAGCATGGAAGAAGAATGAGCAGAGCGACTCACCACTTGCCACCAGTGACCGCGTAGGTCGCCTCCGCTCGATAAGTTCTCGTGTTGTCTCTTCGGGTGGCCATCTCGCGAACGGCGGCTGTAGTTAGATAACTAGTTGCTAATTATTTCTAATTTAGTTAATTAATTAATTAGTCAATTAATTACCCTCATCGTGCTCGCTCGCTGGCACCTCGAGAAAGAGGCCGAAGAGTTGGAGGGCTCTGAAAACGATTCAGTTTTGAATTCGAAACGTTGAAACGAAGCTGATAAGTTTCACACGTTTCGTCGGAAATATCTATAGGAGAGAGACACTAACTTGATATTCTCCGCCGCGCTCTCCCTATTGGCCTCCTTGATCCTCACATCGACCATGTCGTACGGGACGAGATGAGGGGAGCGCTTCTGACTGGGGTCGACGCTCTGAAAACGATCACTTACAACCATTCTCAATTCAATGCAGAGTAGACAACGTGGCACGAAGCATGTAAGGCGTTTGCTGTGAGCTGACAACCACTTATCGTTATTCTGAAACGGGGGCGGCGAGAGAAAATAAGTACCTCATTGACTCCGAACGTCCAGCCTCGCTTGATCTTCTCGCTCGCCCAGATGTTGTGCGTGTTCTTCGCGAGGGCCTGCAATTTAGATTATTCTCTGGTACTGACTAATTTTTTCCAACCATTTCTCACCAAGGACCTGAGAATCTTAGATTTGTTCTCTGGTTCTACCTAAGCCCCATCTAATGCGATTTCTATTGGGGGCAAATACAACATCATTGTGCGTCCAAACCAATGTGTTTCATGGGAAGTTTTACGCGTCGAATAAGAGGAGGTATATGGTTCACCTCAATCAGCGGTTCCATCTCCTCGCCCAGCTGGATCTCGTGCGTGTCGAGGGGTTGCGGCTTGTACTGGTTGGACTGTTGGTAACTGCAAATTCAATTCTATCTCGCTCGAACTCTTCATAGAAAGCCCCAAATGAACACTTATTCAATAGCAACGAGAAATGGAAGAAAGAGATACAATGTTACGGTGGCGAGTGATCTAAGCATCAGTACTCACGTCTGCGGTAGTCGCACTGGTCTAACTCGAATGGGAGGTTCATCGAAGATGATGTGGTAGCCGAGGGCTTCGATTGTTCTGAAAATGAATTTGGTTCAATTCTTATACTATTTGAGAGGCGAAAATACGTTTCACATCACTTGAATTATCAGAATCCTCTGACACACATTCATATCTGACTAAAACGAACTTGATGGTATCCAGTGCCAGCTGCAGGTTGTATCTCCTCTCCGTCTCGGGCAGCCGTTGGAAGGTCGTCAAGCAGGGATGTTTGCGGGCGTGCTCGTTGCGGACCTACAATTAATTAATTTGCATAATTAACAGTTTTATTAATTAGATATTAATCAAACAAACCTCTCCGAAGCTCCAGCCCATCTCGATCTTGCGCTGTGCCCAGAGCTGAAATTTTCTCTTTAAATCATGTCCTCTCAATCGTTCGTTTAGCACCCAATACTTCTTTGAATGCACTAATGCACTCTCTAAATGCGACAGTTATAGACAAAGGAAAAGGCAACGGAAATCTACAAACCTCATGAAGGTTCTCGGCAAACTTCGTATGGGCCTCCATCGCAAAGTGCGGCAGGGAGACGGACGAGATGTCGATGGGGATGGGGACGAAGGGGTCGACGTGACTGAATTATAATTGTCTTTAGCGTTTTTAAACTAAAGACAATAAAAAAAAACTAAAACTGTGGGTCAACAATAAATTAGAAGTGCAGGTACAATGTGTTTCATAGAAGCAAGAAAAAAATGAAAAGCCTCGAGTTTTCGACCGAGCTTTCGAAGCGTTAGAGAAAATCGGAAACACTCACGAGATGATCCTCTGCGGACCTCCGTAGATGCTCTTCGAGACGTCACCGAACGAGAGACACTCGTAGATGTCGATCTTGTCTGCAATTGAGGCCATTGTCATAATACTGACTCAAAAATCGTAAATTATCACTGATCTCAAACTATTATAATGAAAATTTGCGATCGACTCACCCGTAGCCGCCTCAAAGATGGCTGAGAACGAGTTCGGCGGTCCGTGCCTGAGGCGTCCCTCGGTGCCGCCGAAGATGAAGCGGCAGGAGACCTGAACAAATGGTTCTGATATCAGCTCATTCTATCATTGCTAGTCTCTTTTACTCCATCATACAGTGATTAGGTCAAGCTTATTGGAATGCAGACAAGAAGGCACTTTTGGAGTTCCCCTGAAGAACGGACATGTTTCACTTATTCTATAAATTAGAATTGCCTAACGCAGAGTGGTGGTCGCGGCGAGCCACTCTTTAGGTGAACTTCACAAGCACCGAAAAGAAGCGGGTAGTTTGGAAAGTTGCTAAATTACCTTGGCCGACAGCGACATCACGGGGAAGAAGTAGCCGTCTGTGTTGAAGTTCTTGAAGACGGCGGCGAGCTGAAAATCCAAAATTATAGTCAATCAATCAATCAATCAAATTATCATTATAGTCAACACAGGACATATTCAACCTTTCAGTGATGTGCGTTTCACAAACTATTCGTGATCGTTTCGGTTACTTAGGATTTAGGATACGGAAGGATCGAACCTGTTGTCCATTGAGCGTGAATCGAATCTCGGGCACGGTCAGATCGAGCGCGCACCCGACGATGTCGCCCTTGCGCAGCGTTCGTTGCGAGATCTGGAAAAAGAAATTAGTGAATCTCCATCTAAAAGACGTTAACAATTGGCAATGGTCGTACAAACAAATGAGTTACCTCACTTATCTGCGCAACTTCCTCGGCTAGCTCTCTTAGGAAGAAAAAGAGAGATTGCTTGAGAACAGAGATCAAATAAAAGAGCGTTTATGCTTTGATCTCCATGAGGGTTTATTACTTTCTTAGGGAAATCAGTGCACGAACCTTCTTCGCCTTGCCCGCATAGTACGCGTTCTGGCCGTCGAATCCATAAGAGTAGAAGTCGTCTCCCACTCCGTTGCATCCCCATCGATCGCCCGACCCCGGGAACGGCTTGAAACCGACCGAATTGGCCCAGCCGACACGGAGGTACGGTTCTTCCTGAAGACGGTTTTGTTTACTCAGTGATGAACTGAGTTTTTTATTACTATCATCCTATGCTTCAATTTCATTTGACCATCGTTGTAATCCTAGGATCTAATGAGGATCAGAAATGGGTTGTGCAGTTTCTAGTGATCAAACCAATGTCTTTTGTCGTAGGTTGAGGTTGGAAACTATGCAGTCGGTAAGGCACAAGGCGAGGTAGTAACGAAAGGTCTTAGAAGGATAACAATACCTTGGTCATGGTCTCGACATGCTCCACTTCCGCCTCGAAGTACCACTTCCTGAACAGGGAGGAGCCCTCAACCACGCCGACCAGGACGTTGGGCATCACCCTGGAAGGGAGAAATTGTTGGTTTCCCGTAAGTTAGTCAGCCGCCCTCAAGCACAATGCACTTCCCAACTTTAGGTCGCGCATACACCGTCGATGATAAGCGATCTGAAGCTCGAAGCTCGGTCTGCTGGAGCTAATCTTGTGGCATTTTTCACTTTTATCTTCAAGATTAAGGGGTTATCGCAACTCACGAAGAAACATGGTCCTTCATCTTCGTTTGCAGCAGCAGGTCCTTCCTCGGCAGGAGATGTTGGGTGATCAGGTTCTGCGATGACCTCACGGCCATTCCATTACCCTCGCAGAGGGAGGAGAGCACGTCGAGGACTTTCGGGTCCCGGCCGACCTGGAACGAACAATTGAAACATACAGTGAGGGCATCGTATGAGATGGAACTTTCTCGGAAAAAAGAGCGATGATTTTCAAATCATTGACTGAAAAGGCATACCTTCTCCAGCAGCGCGATAACTGATCGAATGTGGCCCTCGTTGATCATGTTGAGCGCTTCAGGGGACCTGAATGTTTCATTTTGCAATCACGTTTTGAACTGAAAACTGTCGAATGTTGAACAGTAAAATAGTGAAAGATGTAAGCACACAATACGGCACATCCAGGATAGCAATTCACCGCCAATGGCCGAAGAACCAAGTAATATCTATTGAGAACGACGGCCAGACTTACTCTGTCAGGACGCAGTACAGCACGTCCAGAATTCCCTCTGCCGATTGGGGATTGGAGAGGCGGCCGAACAGCCAGTCGAGTCTCGCTGCGGCAGCGAACTGCGCGCAGTTGTAGTGGTTGCCCTGAAGCAATCGTGCTTCACTATGAATATCATTTTCTGGTTTCGTTTGTAGTTTTTTTTTTATGAAATTTACTGTTGTATGAGTTTGCATGGTCGCTCGAGAACGGTGTGAAGTAGTTACTATGGTTAGTGAACTACATTAATCATAAAGAGCGCGGAATATTGAGTGAGGGGAACGAAAAATCACCTTGATCATGGCGGCAACGAGCAGGTAGAGGTACGTGGAGATTTGCTCCCATTTCTCCTGGAATCCGCAATCTTTATTGATTGCTTTTCAGCGGGATTGCAAACGCTATGGAAACTGCTATGTTTCGTGAAGATGATATAATGATGAGAATTCTCGACTCACATGATTCTCCTCTCCAATAATGCCCGCAAAGTCCGGCATCGCCTCCATTTGAGAGAACTTGTCAATGGTGTCGAGGATCATGTTGAGCACGCCTTCTTCCTGGAAAGTATGAAGTTGCATCGGGCCTATGAAGTTCAGAGTCTTTTTATGCTACAATACTCATATCACGAGCATTATCTGATGAAACTGAGGAGGCGGAATCATACAATAAACAGCACTGCGAAACAGTTACTAATCAACTGAATCGAACCTGGAACAAGTCCTGCCGGGATCGCAGCGTGCGCAGGTGGTTCTGCTTGTCCTCGAAGTCTGGAATTGAAATTATAAAGATTCTCTTCCTGTTCAAGATAACTATTTGTCTTGCCTTCTACTAATGATTGGTGAAAAACTGCATAGAAACTAGAGGTTATGAGGTATAGTTCTAATAAAGATAAATAGCGATTGTTAAAAATTTACCCTGATCATCAGATGGCTGCGCGAAGAACTCGATGAGGTCCTCCATGAGCTTCAGCACCTGCAGAGGTTCATTTGTTACTTTTCGAAACTCAATTATCGTCGGCTCATGAAGGAATTGAAAGCAAAAACTGTATAGTTTTCTCTCCTATCAATGTCGCCTCCTTCAGATCCACTTTCTGCCAGATAGCCGACTGATTTCTTCCTCTTTTTTTCTTATATTTGATCATCATCTCCACAGCTATCGTGTCTAACCACTATCAACATGCGACTACTATTGTGCCAAAATGTTTCAAATTCTTACCTCCTTCAGGTCCACTTTCTGCCAGATGGCCGACTGATTGCCCTCGATCTGCAGTGCTTCGATGCCCTTGAGGAAGCGGTTGAGGACCGAGGAGCACTTGCGGATCACCTGAAATAGCATAATCACTTTGCAACAAGTGTTTTCGACAAGGTTCAGATGTTTATGCCAGCCTTCAACTCTGAGAAAATATTCTCCAGAGCAAGAAGTTGTATGCGTATGGATCATGGATTCAGTGAGGCTCACCCTGGCAGACTTGCTCTCCTGCTCGAGTGCCATGAAGAAAGTGTAGCAGTCGTCCATGTGCCCATCCTTGAGGGCGACCGCTTTCTTCTCCTCGACCTGCAAGGAATGACTATCATCCTGGTCCCAGTAATCTATTTATCGGTGCTAATAAACTGAATTTCCAGCTATGAACTGTAACTGTTTTCGTCCCACATGTTTCTTGGTTGGGCTGTTCTTGGGCTTGGAATGTTAGAGAATCGCGAACAAACCTTGCCCAGTCCCTTCTTGGTGACCTCGTTCGTCTGGTAGGACAGCCAGAGCTGCGTCTTGACGTGCTGAAAGACACTATTAGTAAGAGATTCATGGAATTTTTATCTAATGGCTTTACACTGTGTTAAAGAGCGTAGCCCTGCTTCAACATCTCGTACCTGAAGAAACACATTCGTTTCTCCATAAACGATGGAGGCGGTGCCCATACCCTCCTCCTCCTTCTCGTCAAGCATCTGCTTCTTCGGGTCCTGTGAATAGCACAATTAGCTAATTATTCTCATCAAATATTTCAACGTTTCGATTGTGTTTCACACGATGCACCGTGCGCATTATCTTTTGTTGGATTTGATGGTAGCGTAAGTAGCTTGTAGGAAGTGGTCTCACCTTGTTCTGGCACATGACGAATGCCGTCAGATCGTAGTCGGCCTTGTCCTGAGAAGGAAACAGAGATTAGAGATCAAAGATCATCGATGAAACGGTAAATCAACGAGGACGCGCAAAGCTAAAAGTCGTACCTTGTGGTACAGTTGAACTGCGTTCTCCACCACTCCCAGATAACGGCCGGAGGTGATGTGGCGGACGCGGAATACCTGACGATAGGACAGATTATTATCAGTTCATATTTTTTCAGGGTCAAAGCGTGTAGAATTATCTGAAAGTCTCTGAAAAGCTCATGCGAGTGTAATAAGTGCTCATTCTCACCTGTTCCCAACCCATCAACGCGCCGTGCCACTTCGTCCGGATCGGCTCGATTCTCCAGAGCGATCGAGCTTGGGTGACCGCAGAGCCGCCCTCGTAGATGACCATGCTGGAAACGAAGAATGATTATCGCTATTCCTCTACTCGTTGAGTTGCATATTACCATTACCAACAAATGCGCTTCAAAAGTGACATAAATAGTCTCTGGGTATATTTGTCGTCTTTTCCTGCATGTTGAACTGATGTAGGACAGGGCGGAGTCTAGGCAGAGTTCAATGACTCACTTGTGCTGCGGGTGTTCACTCCAGTTCTCAGGAATGGTCAGACACTCGTCGTTGCCGTGGAAGAATCGGACGACGTCGTTCCCGAAGAGATAGCCTGCAAGAAAGGCCTTGGTCATCCATCGATTACCTGTTTCATCACCCTCTCTGTTGCTCGAACATCGTACATAAAACACAGAACTTAAAGAAAACTTGAGATAAAGGCGAAATTAATCCGAATCATAGAAGTTTAAATCGATACCGCACCCATATTTCTCGTTCGGATGCTGCCCGATGATACACTGCCGATGTTCCAGTGTCTATCGTAAGAACTACCGTAGCCAAGGATCCCAAGCTACCGTAATCTTTGGGATATCAGTCGATACCGTACCCCTGTTAGAGTAAGATTTACCGTACCCATATTTCTCGTTCGGATACTGCCCGAAGATACACTGCCGATGTTCCAGAGTGTCTGGTGGAAGGAGGCGATGACCAAGTAGCCCTTGGAGTAGGCCATGTGCTGCAAAGGAGCAAAATGAGAAGCACTAATTGATTATGGTTCAGTGCTGATAGTACAACACGCACTATTTTTCTTCAAATTTATAAGGAACAACCACAGGGATAGTTTGAAGGAACTGACCAGATATCGTTCCGTGGCGACGGACACGAGGATGACGTCGTCACCGACTCGGACCTGGAATGAAATAGTTCATTTCGGAAACTTCTCGTTTTTTTGGCCCATGATGCAACCGCTCTGAATGCGCGCAAGATAGAAAATGCGAAATGTCTAATTTCTCTGAATTCGTTGGCAGATATTATATTTGAAGATCAAAGTATCAAATTTTCCGCTAGTATCAGAATGAATAACACGACATCGATTCAGTTAGTTGTATAAGACCATGAGCCTCACCTTCTCTCCCTCGGATCGCTGCTTAGACGCCGGATGAATGGTCCACCAGCAAGCTTCGCCTTCAAAGGATCTTCTTAGATCTCCTCTTCTTTTCACTCAACAATAGGGAATAGGAATTGGAAAATATTGCTCAACATTTGCTGAGCAACATGTTGCATACTTTCCATGTTTCAGGCTCTAAGGCAAATTAGAACTCGACCGCTCTGATCGCAAAAAAAGGCGAGAATAACAAACACCCACCCTCATTCGTCTCCTGTACTCCCACATCGAAGGCGAGCTTGTCGTTGGAGGAGCACGACGAGAGGCACGCGAGGTACTGTAATGAATTGAATATCGATTAGATCTAAACCGCAGTACGCTGTCACATAACCATGTTTATTGAAAAAATCCAAATATCGTGAAAGATTTGATCATCTTCAATTAAATAGGACGTGGTTCAGCTGACATTGCCAACCTCCGAATAGTGAACAATGCGAGGGACTAATATATCGATGAAGAGATTCAATTCTGGTACTCACCATCTCGCTCTGCACATGTTTCAACTGCACTGCATGCCCATACAGCAGTGTCTTGTGCCCGCCCGCGCCCGAGGCGTTCAGCTGGAAATGTATTGGTCGTTCTCAATTATGCATCAGTTGATCATTCAATCGATAGTCGAAGCTGAACTGAAGCGATGAACGGAAGTAAGCAACTGAGAATACTTTATTTCACACGATCAGACCTGCGAACGAGCGTGCACAAGCTCGTCCTGAAACCAACATCTTCATGTGTCTCCAAAATCGATACAATTCATTCAGTAAAAGACATGGAATATGCGAATGAAGCCTATTCATCACGTTCCATGGAACCCAGATCCCAGACAACAAACACTCCGATAACCCTACCTCATTCTCCGCACTCATCATCTCCTGCAGGGCCCTCATGGAAAGGGCGTTGTCGATGTAGAGCATGCAGACGGAGATGTCGGGAGGAATGTCCTGCAAGAATTTATGGTAACAGGTACCTCAATGATGGTTTTGAAGCCGATTTTCGTTGCCTATTTGTTCTAAGTTGAGCGAATTTTTCGTAGAAATGTCTAGAAAATGCACACGGAGATGTCGGGTGGGATGTCCTGCAATGATTGACTTGATTCTGATTGTCCAATTCAACTTCAAGGTATGTCCGAGGAATCGTTCTGGACAGCCGTTTTTGAGTATGTTAAAAACGGAATTGATTATAAGGAGTGTGATAAAGGGAGAACATTTACAAACCCGATCACTGATGCCCTCCAGCGTGCACATCCGGTTGCCGAAGCCTTCCGTGCACAGGCACACACGCTCCGAGCCGAGCACCTTCAAAAATGATAATCATTGATCTGTCAGGAACCCAAAGAGGTCCCCAAAACGATCTATATTCCACTCGGAAATGATCTCTGCACAATTTTGCTCAAAGTTCGAATGATTTTCATTGAAAGATGGCTCAGAATATGGATCCAGAGAACGAGAAATGTAGGAATGTTAAGAACTCACGCCATCTCGATTGTGCGAGGCTACGCACGAGAGCGCGACGATGTCTCCCTGGAATTTAATTAATTAATTAATCATTTAACTAATCAATTTTAATCTCTATTTTATGTGTTGCCTGATGTCTGTATCGAATTCTCTGAACGCTAGAATTTCCCTAGTCTTCTTCAAGAAACAGGCAGAAAGAGCTAGAAATCATGCGAAATGGAGAGAGCCAGAGGAGTACTCTCTAGCTCGCATCCCGGATACGTGGGAGATTCTTCCGCGGAGGGGTTGAATTTCAGGAGTTTGTCTGACTCTCTCGATTCCACGTGCTCTCTCACTCTCTCTGACTCTCAAGTAGAGATTGAGAAGAGTCAGATTCGCATTTCCTCTAGAATCGTCACTCATCCGGAGCGCTTTTCGATGAGAATGTTTGGACTTTCAACTGCTTTCATGCTCTTTTCAGTGAGAAACTGATGCTAATTGGGTGCTATTCAACGATTTCTTCGAACTGGAGTTGTTTTATCGGACAAACAAGCTTGAAGATGACTAACGAGATGCACTTCACCTTTTCGACTCTCTGCTTTTCGTTTTTCACTCGGTGATTCAATCAATAATCCGTGGAACGAGCTCAGTGGCTCGTTCCCGGCAAATAACGGGCGATCTGAGAGAGAGATCCCTTAGATCCCGAGAGAGAGAGAGATCAGAGACGCAGAGGGGACGGAAGAAACACACTCGAGTTTACAGCGGGTGGAGAGAGCGAGGAGGGAGAGAGAGAGAGAGAGAGGGAAGCAATGTCTGCCCCTCTCAATATCCTATGATCTCTCATGGAGCTGAGCTATCCCATCAACATCTCAGCTTCTTGGACAAAGACAGTGTTCAGTGTACTATCCGAGAACAGTTCAACCCACAGTTCTAAGTAATGAGGAAGAATGCGTGAAACAGAAAAAAAACATTTCCGTAAAATTTTGAATACTCGATAAAGGCTGAAACTCTAATACACACAACGCTTCCTTTAATGACAGGAGGATCTCTTTATCAGGCATAAAGCGCGTTTCAAAACAAGGCAGCCCTTACCCTTGTCACGTATTGGAGTCCGTCTTCGTCAAATCGCTCTTGGTCGCTCTCATCCATTTACTGTGTGTTATCGCCAGCCGACAATTTTTAGAAGATTTGAGAAGAAAGAGTGATGATAATCTTCTAGACGCTGGCTAGAAGAGCACTTCTTCAATAGTCGCACAACAACTCGCGATGGAAAATGAGCCAGAATTGATTGCAGACTATTGAAGAAGTGAGGAGACAATGGGCGACTGTGTGATAGGGATCGAGGGACGAAATGATAGTGGGGGCGGATAACGGGGAGTCACAGATGGGATCGCTTCAAGAGAAGGAAGAGATGAGATGAAGGAACAAAGCAAAATAGCAGAAAAATTTTGTCAGTGCTCTCTGGGGAATACATTGGGTGGGCCAGAAGAGAGGCGCGCGAGAAGAAAAACAGCTAAAAAGATGCAGATTCACTCAGGATGAGGGGTGAACAAGTCTGCTCTCGATTGTCAATGGTCTCAGAGGTCATACGGGCGATAAACAAGGCAAAACGGGGAGAGTGCTGTCTGAATCTAGAGGAAAAAGCGGCTCAAAAGGAAGGAAGCGCGCGGAAATGTTGCAGGGAAAGGGGAGAAGATGGAAGGGGAAGAGAGGGTGGGGACGACTCCCAAGGGAAGAGTTATCAGAATGGACTCAGCGTCAAAGATGGACACGCAACGCGCTTTATGGATGGGAAATGGCGAGGGGATGACATGGGAGGTTACTGACAGATCTGATAAGTCATTGGGTGCTAGTCGAGTTCATTTGAGAGTTTCTTGTTAGCTCGTTCTTTATAAGCTACACATGAATGAGCGTTCCTCATTACTGATTCACAGACGTGACGTCCGCGCAAGACACTAATGAACAGAGGAAACATCGTTGCAATCCGGTTTAAAGAAACAAGTGAAAAGAACGATCAATGATTGAGAAAAGTTAGGAGAAAATGGATTGGACAAGTGATTCTTCTTTTCACAGTTAGCGATGTGCTTGGCTATCAAAAGTGAGGAGTGTGCGTCATCCCAAGCCATCTCTAGATCAGAGCGCGCGGATTTAGTACACAAGAGATCTGTCTGTTGCCTCTGACTGCGCGCCCTCGATTGTTGTAAATCGGCAAATAAACAGCGGCCCTTCTGAGCAATGGCTCTCTCAAATCAGAACACTACCTCGTCGATCAGACACGGGAGAGAACAATCAAATCTACGTGATCGACGTCTGATTTGGGAGCAGACAGATCAACAGAGGCGAGGATTTGCGTATCAGGATGGAGTGATTGGACAATCAGGATTAGTAGCGATGATTGAAAGGATAATATTAATCGATAGAAACGCAGAAAACAGGCGAACGCTGCTATGATCCTATCACTGGCGAGAAGAACTGAAGGGGAGAGACAGTGCTTAAAGATACGGAAAAGAGAGCAATCTCTATCGTTCTCGCCAGTCAGAAAGGGTGACATAGCACACGGAAGGGTGAGAAAGACGAGATATCCGGAGAAAAGACGCGCAGTTTACAGATCGTCTGTACTCAAGTGCGCTAGGAGAGAATCAACGGTATTATTGCGGCCAATAATCGATCAGATAAAAGACTATTACAGCGAGAAGTAGTCGTTTATGCGAATTTTTATGATATCCAAGGAGATGGCAGATATGTTTCACGATATTTTCAAATTCGCTTTGAAAAAATTGAAAAAAACACTCACAGTCCTCAAGAAGGAGACGTCGTCCTGCTCCCCTCCCGAGGACTCTTCCTGGAATTATTTTATTATTATTATTTGATTTATTTTAATGATCATTCAATTATTTTGCACTTTGCGCGTACAATGTGCCGAAACTTAAAACCACAAAATCTTCAGGAATCTCCCATGATATATTCTCTTGCTATCAACCTAACGATTAATGTTCTGTTGTATTTACAACATGGCTTTCAGTGCATATTGTAGAATGCAAATTCGAAATATGTTTCAATTCAAGTGTCCGGAATAGTTCACAAACCTTCTCGGCCATGGCGAGAGGGCGGTCTTCTGGTTAGCGTCGATAGTCGTAGTAGTGGTGAAAGGCTATGGGGGGATATGGCTAGTGCATCGATCGATCTGCAATTTCACTGAGTGACGATTTTCGACTCGACAAGTATTGCACGGTTCACGGTTGGATCAGACTGAGTAGAATTCACAGTCAGATTGACACGTTCTGCATGTAAATCGGCTGGGGGGGGGGGGCTCTCTCTTCGCACACGATCGATCAGAGAATGGGTGGAACAATAAATTACGAATTTTTATTAAATTGTTTGAAATCCAATGGAAAGTCGAGACGAGCGGTGGAACTCTCTCAGAAATATGTGTGACGCATGCGTATTGTGTGACAAATGAGAACGGATAGTGGCGGGGTAAGATGAGAAGAGCGGCGAGGAGTGGAGACAAAGATGACAACAGAGAACTGGGAAGATTCCCGGATGTGGCAGAAATCACACATAAGGTTAACATCTAATACATTTCAGTACGGAACTGTTTTCACGCACCCCAGCACAATGAATATGTGACAATTAAGTACTGATTGTGGCAAGAAAGACGAGAATAGCAGCGGTATGAACTTTACCTTGTCGCCGATGAGACACGATTATTGAATGTGCGAAATGTGAAGTGAGTCAGAAAGAGGCATAGTGGCAAAGATGAGAAGAAGAGCAAAGTGGCAACAAAAAGATTCTCGGAAGCGACAGAACTCATACATCACGATAACCCTAGAATCTATGATATCTATGAGTTATGGGACAACGAAGCTCATAGTGGAGGGCTGTCTCAGTTGCAGGATCAATTGGATCGCGCTAATCAAGCGCAATTATCGGAATTTTGAGAATAATTTTTGGCTTCCGACTTCAATGAAGTAACGCGTATTGTGCGACGGACGGAAACGAATAGTTGTGGTGGGAAAGATGAGAAGAGCGGCGGAGAACCCGATGGGACAAAGATGACAACAGAGACAGAGATAACTCGGAGAGCAACAAAGATTGTTTCCGGAGATCTCAATTCTAAGTAGAATGATCGTCGAAAAAGTCCTTGGAAAGGCGAAAATTTTGTGGAACGCATCTCAGCGATCAAAGAAAGAGACAAAGATGAGAACAGAGTCAGAGATAAATCGGAAAGCAACAAAGATTGCGGATGTGCGAGAGATTTCGAAGATCGCAAATTGACATTTTTAGAAAAAAATGGTGCACAGGAACGCTAAACTCGCGGAGAACGCGCTTCTTATATCCGGGAAACCGCAATCTCACCCAGAACCTTCTAGCACATTCTGGATTTGGGACTGGTAAGATGAATATAGCAACACGAAGCCCCGCAAGAAGCCCCTCAGTTGGGCATGTGGCAACCGGGAGTGCAAGAGATTCCTAATCCCTCCTCTCGTGCTTATCGAAACTAGGCGCGTAAAGTATCCGGACACAGAAGAGGATTTGACAAAATTTGACAAAAATATCTTTAAATTGCGAAAAAATCGAGTAGATCTGCACTGAAAAAATCTCTCCATTTTTCGTGAAAATGTACAGGGTGGGAA
The DNA here is from genome assembly GCA_900490845.1 of Pristionchus japonicus. Classification (NCBI taxonomy): domain Eukaryota; kingdom Metazoa; phylum Nematoda; class Chromadorea; order Rhabditida; family Neodiplogasteridae; genus Pristionchus; species Pristionchus japonicus. The sequence goes on from LS499510.1 coordinate 216,908, forward strand.
AGGCATCGCGTTTTTGCCATAGCGGACAACGCGCGTTAGTTTAGGAGGAGAGAGAGAAGGGAACCTGTCGGTCAGGAAGGAGAGCGGATCCCCAGGAATCCACTCTCTTAATTCCACACACTCTCTCGCCTACCAGATAGAGCGAGAGAGTGTGGTGAATCTAGAGAGCCGAGGGATCTGAGAGGCAGGGAGATACAACAACCGCTCTAGCACATCTATCTCAGATCTTCGTATTCTACTCTCTCAGATTCGCACACTCTCTCGCCCAGTACACCTCTCTCCTCCCTTCACTCTTCTGATCTCCCTACCCTCTGACTCCTATACCCTCGCTCACCAGAAAGAGCGAGAGAGTGTGAGAAACTGAGAGACGGCTCCGCCCGCCCGTCCGCCGAAAACGCTGTAAACTCCGGCCGAAACCAAGAGGCGCAGGCGGCTGTGAGCTGGGCGAGTGAGCGGGAGGAGGCGGAGAGCGCAGAGAATGAGAGAAGAGGAGAGAACGTGCGAAGTTGAGAGAGTGGTAGAGAGAGGGAGGAAAGATGGACTGAGATTCGGAGATGAATAAGAGGAGGTAGTGAGGAAGTTATTGGGAATTCAAGTAAGGTTTTGGTTGAAATCGAACTCTGGATTAATTTGTGTGCGAATGGGGTCGATTGTCTCGTCTATGAAAGAGATCACTCGATTCTCAGGGTGCACTTAGTTCTGACAATCCTCGTCACATTTTATGGTCGTACTTCTCAATTATGCATGAAAAGTAGTAACTGAAAAGAGAAAAGCTTTCGTTACGACGTTTTGCGTGAATAAAATCATCTGCTCACTCAATTTACGGAAAACAGGCAACACTGATAGCTAGTGCGAGAAGAATGGACGAGTGGACCTCATTTGTTATGCAAGGATAGATGAAAAAGCGAGGGTGGGGAATCGAGTAAATGTCTCTTGTCGAGTAAATGTCTCTTGTCGACAAAGTGACTTTTTCACTCAAAATATTGAACTGGACAAAGATAGTTTAATTTTGTATGCAATTCTAAATGCGAAGGTGGAGGGAATCGAGTAAGTGTCTTTCTCGAAGTGTTTGTTGGAGTAAAGCGAGTGAAGTGAACGAGACGGCAATGTGTAATCCAATTTGGGAAGTGAGTTGAAGTGAGAGCCAGCTGGAATCGTTTCAAACGACTTTCCGCTTTACCTGACTTCTAGATGAAGGGGTACGTAGTCAAAGATATTTGCTGCCACTGCAAATGACGCTTATCGTTTTTAATTGCGCAAAGGAGTCCCAACAAATCACGGAAAGTTCTGCAAAAGCGACTAGAGTAAGCTGAGTGAGAAGCGAAGAGAGAGATTGCTGCATATAATGACGAGTCAGCATTGCCGAGCGGAAGAGACTGAGAAGTCTGTGCTCTCCCCATTCCACCTGCTCTCTCGCCGATCAACCAGGGCGAGAGAGAGCGTTAGATGGAGAGAGCGACGTAAGAGAGGAGAGGAGATGGGAAACAACTGACGGCAGCCGAGTGATGAGGTAAGCAGGGGGTCAGGGACGGCAGGGTTTGTAGTTACTGGGCAATCCCTTAGGTTTCAGAAGCAATATTCAAAAATACCGAGAGGCAAAACTGGTATGCAGAGATTCAGGGAAAGGAAACAAGCAGTTATTCTAGCAGGAACAGGCACAGGTAGCAAATGTGCCCACGAGTTTATGCAGGTGAAATTCATAGAAAGCATTGATCAGAGAATCACAGGATTCATTTGCACCCAATACTGCGAAAATCTGCCGCCTTCGATTCCCACGAAACACATCGTGATTTCGCACAGACTTCAAATTGGATGAATCTTGCAAGATTCCAAACATCGCATTAGCAAATCTATTGAGATTAGTGGTCAGGGAACATTCCTTGGAGATGCTTAGGCAACCATCAATCTCTCAGCTGCTTCTAGAAACGAATGGTAACGAAGAATGCAATGTAACTAACAGAAATCAGTGCAATACAGATTACGACAAGCAGCATCACTCCAACTATGGAACATAACTGAACAAAGACTTGCACGCATTGCTATTCTATCCATCAGCGATGAATCTGGACAAAAAAAACGCGAAAAGCGGAACATGGAGAAAGATTACTTGTTGGAAACCAGTAGGCAGTTACTAATCAGGCTCCAAGTGTCCGAATGCGCGACACTACTCGCTGCGACGAAAATTAATTGAACCGAGCACTACCAAGTGAAATATATCAATACAATGTTTTTCGGCTATGTCCTGCAAAGAACTGGCATACGAATTTCCAACATGAAACATAAAACAATGCGGAACTCGGGCGCTCTCACTACCAATCAGCATTGGGAAGTGTCCGCGCGACACTTCTCGCTGCGACGAAAATGAATTGAGCGGAAGTCGAGTCGTCTTTCACTGGATAGAGAGCCTGATGAAAGCCCAGTGATGCTGCTTCTTTTTCCCGTTTTTGCACTCTATTGCAGGCCCCGTTTGATAAGAGATCGGGGAGGATGAGGAGAATAAGAGCATTGAAAGGGAGACTAGGAGAAGGACAAGGAACTCTCTTTGTTCTCATCACTTCCTCGCAAAACAGATGGAGCGAGAGACAGCGCAAAATGGAGGGAAGAGGTTGGAAAGAGGGGAACTACACCCGTTTCTCTCTTTGTGAATGTGTCGCCATTGAGAGCAGCGCTGTGAGAATGAGTGATGAGAGCGTGTTTCGGGAGGCGCGGGGACTGTTATGACGCGGGCGACTTATTGCTGGCAATAACTAGCGATGTCATACGATGACTCAATATCCCCAAGAGCAATAACAGGGCGCTGAACTACGCTCGCACGTTGAGAAATACTCAGCTTTGACTGGGCTTCGTCATCAGAATTCGTTCATTCTTCGGATTTAACTTTAGCCTGGTGCCAGGGTATGTCGAGATTAGTTGCGGATGCGCGATGTAAGTATCCGAGAAGGCTACATCTACCAGTAGAGCTATTGATAGGCCGAATCCCTAGTAGTGTAACGGCTCATCGCACCCCATTGCATGCTTAGTCTTGCTTGTTGACAGTGTTGAAATGCAAAGCGTGACCACAACCTCTTCATCTGTCTCAATAGGCTTAACCACAGAAACAGCGTGAGGAGACAGGTGAATTAAACGTTTAGCGCATCAAATAATGTGAATCGCGCTTTAGATCTGCATTCATCAGTTCCAGTGCGAATTCAGCTCGAGAACTTTAAAAAGTGCGATTGACGGCTCATCGCACCCCGTTGCGTGCGCACAGGGCGTAGTGTTGTGAGTGTTGAAAGCCGTGGACGCATTACGGAGTGAATCTAGAGTGAGAGAAGTTCCTTCCCATGTCAGAGCAAGCGAGGGAGCAGGCTTAATGAAGAGAGCAGAGCGAGTGAGACAGAAAGGGAGACGAGAAAGCGCCGAGTGATGTTCGTATTCATTTCTGATGTTGTCGTCTGCGCGTGAATGTGCAACACGCACTCTCGTTTCGCTGACCAGCGACAAATGATGAGAGCTGGTAGGATCAGCTTTCTCTCAGTAATGACGAGATACAATATTATGCAAATCAGCAAGCATCTAGTTGTTATGCTAATAATCTTCTCATTTTCAGTTAGAAACACATGAGACGCAGAGAGCTGTTTACGCCTCAGTACAGCTGCTCAAGCTCAGATTCCATATCGTTATAGCTTTCAGCTTACTAGAGAGCAAGCGAAATAAAGAGAGTAAACCATTTCGCGCAAAAATTAGTGAAGCGGAAGTGAAATTGCGCGAGAGCACGCGGTCTTTGCCATTGAATGGCTTGGATTTCCCACTTGTTTTCATCCAAGAGAAAAGGGCTCGGAAAGCGTTTCTTCCCCACGCGCTCGTCGCAAAATCATGAATAAATCCCGAAATGAGACGCCTAATCGGATGTGGAAGAGGGGATGAAGGACAGATGCAGTGGAAAAGCGAGCAATCCAGGGACTCTCTTCGTTTTACACACTCTTGTCAGCCAGATCGCGCGAGAAAGCGGAGAATGGAGAAGAGGAAAGAAGAGATTGTGAAGTCCTCATGAGAAGAAAATCTGGACTCTTTACTGCAGTCTAGCTCGAAGGCAAGTCAGTGTGAGCAACTGGAGATATCTGGGCTTTTCCTCAAGAATCGGCGATGAAAAAGAGGCAGATTGTCGGATAAGTTGGCGGCGAATGATGAATGTTCGTATAGGACACTCGAGGTTGATTCTGTGTGGAACAGAGCCAATTTCCTCTCGAAAAAGTCAACGAAAGAAGCGCGTGGCGCTATTTTTGCACACGCTGTGGCGAAATACTCGACCGGAACCTCATGCTGTTTCGGAAATTGCCGGTTCGCTACAAACTCGAGCGCGCTAAAGTGCAATTCTCAACGGAAATTGGCTATGAATGCATTTTTACAGCTAATCTTGTCATATTTTGGCCGCGTTTCCTGCAAAACACAAGGGACAGTCAGTAATCATAGTGATGTCTGATTCACTACAAACTTGCGCGCGCTTGAGTACGAAACGTAGAGGAAGCGGAGCAGCAACATGCATTTATGGCCTAGTCATCGCGTTTTGGCACGCTTATGTCTGAAAACTCTGCTGAACTTCCTCGAAGTCTTACTCTAGAGTTTCTCCCTACTCGAGCACGCTAAAGTACAGCAATAAGCCCGAAACAGCGTAGTAACGCGCTAATAAATAGGCGGAAAATTGCACCCAACGCGGCGAAAAAACGAGAGAAGAAGACGAGAAAGAAACGACGAAGTAGAGGAGAGGAGGGAAAGATAGAGAGCGAGGAGAGGAGGAGGATATATTTCGGGCCTCACTCTCTCTTTCTCTCTACACAATCTCTCGTCACAACGCCAAGTCTCTTCTAGCACACAACTCTATGAATGCGTCTTCTGATTCCACGTTGATTCTCAAGCAAGATAGTGAGCGTGCACCTTTGACTAGAGGCTATGGGTTGGAACTCCGCTTTGGTGCCACTTCCAAAGCTCATCTTCTGAACTTCTGTCCTCACTCTTTCTCTCTGCCCACACAATCTCTCGTCACAAAGCCAACCACGTCTCTTCTAGCACGACTCTGATTAAGAATACTTCATCTCTGGTTTGGAGTAGTAGAGCGTCCCTGCCAAGCCCGTCATGCAAACTTTGGAACCACGCGCTTCACCCAGAAAAAACCACAAAAGTTTTCTAACATTTTCTTCGAGTATATGAATGAGTTTCACGTGGTTTTTCGTACGCGCGAACGAGGAAAAACCAAAAGTGTGAGTTATGACACACCAGGAACACAACCTTGAGAAGGTTTCCGAACTGCCAGAACCTTCTCTTTCGAAATAAGGTCTAGCAATGACGGAAGCGCCAGAATTGGCGCTAGAAAGACTCGACTGAAGGAAGTGAATAGAGTCAACAGGAACGCTTTGTTTAGTTGGTCTCACGAGTCTTTTCGTCCCCTCTTTCTTTCTCTAGCATGCCTTGGTGACAGTTTTTGCTCTAGCGTGTTTGTGCAGGCTTCTTGTTTGTAGGACTGGATCGCTGCTTTGCCAGACGCAGGAAGCGTTCGTTGACATCCTATCGTTGTTAAATAGAATTTTCTCGGTGCAGGGCTGATTTTTAGCACAAGGAAACGAGAAAATGCGAGAAACAAAAGACGGTGACAGGTAGATTGAACCCCATGCATAGGAATGTCTCGTGTATCCGGTATCCGGAGCGGATTTCCGAGGGAAGGAGAAGGAGAGGGCACAGCGTTCTTCAAGAAGGTTGTACTAAAGAAGGAAACAAACAACAGCCACACATCAAGAATACAATTTTTCTGATATCCCAGCAAAACAATACACATCTAGCATTCCAAATGGTATTATTAGTGCTGAAGAAAGTCTCATGTTGAGGCAGCCGCGTCCTTTGTTTGAGCGTTCCCGGGGTTTATTGAGTCAAGTTTGAGTGCGAAACACTTCCTTGGGTCTAGTTTGATGACGTCGAATAGGCATCTGAGTCTGTCCGATTTGCCATCGGACATCGTGCGACGGATCATCTCTCATGTTGAGCTGTCGGCCGGAGCTGCCAATAGCGCTCGATGGGTGGGTAAGGGTTGATTTTTCTGCACTTACCGGAAATTACCTGTTTTTCGGCCCAGACTCAACCACTCCAACCACATGTAGGGATAGGAATGAGCGGAATGAGAGGTAGGAATGAGAAAGAGAGAAGAATAGGTGGCCCAAAAAATAGGAAAATGAGAGGTAGGAATGAGAAAGAGATAAGAATAGGAAAATGAAAAAAAATGAGAGGTAGGAATGAGAAAGAGAGAAGAATAGGTGGCCCAAAAAATAGGAAAATGCCGACGGGTCATCCAAGCATCGGCCGGAGCTGCAAATTGCGCGCGATGGGTGAGTAAGGGTTTACTTTCACAAAAATGTGCAAAAAAAGCAAAAAAATGGGGTGTGGAATGAAAAATAGGGTGTGCAATAAATTAACGCACTCTCATTTCGCGATGATCTCTCGCCGGTCAGACAGACGAGAGAGCGTGCGAAATGAGGAGTGCGTGAAATTTCGTTCACACCCCTGGCCTACACGGCTCTGAGAAGTGTGGAATTGTTCCAGAGTGTGGGGAACGTAGAACGACGACAACACGAAACAAGAGCAGTTTTTACTCAATTCCATCGTGAGCCTTTTTTTCAGATCTCGCCCCGCTGGAACGCGCTATGTCTCGATTATTTCAAGCTGCGCACCAATCGTTTTCCAGTTATCAACTTCTTTCATTGGCACGTTTTCGATTCATCCTCGACTGTTCGTCTGCGCGTTCAGACCAGGTGAAAGGAGAGCCATCTCGCTCTCTAACTTGGCTCTACTAAGGGTTCCGCCAAAATGTACTGGTCACAGCACACTCTATGTTTGGTAAACATTCGTTAGGTTCTAAGGCTAATCTATCTCGGATCATTTCAGAGCTCTGTAGATTCCTCACGAAAGTTTCGAACCAAACAGAGGGTGTTGCAGTACATTTTGCCGGAACCCTGAATTGAGCCAAGTTTCCTTCAATGACGTAGTTGTTCTTAAATTTGCAACTCTTACTCTGAAGGACTAGATAATGGGCAGACTAATCTGCTTAAGAATTACAGATACCCGAGTTATTTTGCACTAGACGATTGGAACGTCTCCAGCGAACCGGACGAGGAAAGTCCACTTTCATAGCTTGTAGGGTAGCAAATTCGAAGACTTCGAGCACTTAGCATACACCCCTCTATCCCTTTCCGAAGTATTCGAAAAAGTAGAGAAGTACTAAGGAAGAGGGTTCCAAGTCTTTGAATTTCTAATAGCTTCTGAGTATCGTCTGAACGATAATGTGTTTCAGACACATGCAGCGCAGAAAACGTTCAATCGTGAATTCACGAAAGAGAAAGGGCTTAATGATCGACTGGCTTTGATGTTCAATCGTTGTTCAAAAGTCGAGACTCTCGAACTTGATGTGTTCAGGGACAGTAGACTTATCTTCGAAGCTCTGGGCACTGTCCACGTTGAGAAAATAGTGATTAAGCAATTTCAGAAGTTCAGTGAGAAGGCTGGGTGAGCACATTACATTTATTTCTAACAGGACTAAATTACTTCAGATCTACTATTATGAAATTCGTGCGAGCTCATTCAGTACAGAGACTGCTCTTCACTTGTTCCTATGGGTTTCCTGCAAACATCCGTGAGGTTCTAAGGCTAAAGCACTCACCTCTCTACTTATTTCAGTGTTTAGCAGATTTCTCACTGGCGTTTTTGATTTTGTATCTTCGATTGAGATCGATGTTAATTCTAGAGACGTAAACTGGAACATAGCAATGAATCTTCGAAACAGATTAAATAATGAAATAGAAAAATTATGTAAATCTGCGAATGTCTCTGTTAAAGCCGACGTGAAAAAAGAGGCACTGAGCTTACACATAATAATCAGCATTGACAAAATTGTTTCGCAAAGTGGTTTGACAAATTTCGTTTGATTCTCGGAAGGCTTCTGATAAAGCTTGTTATTTGGAGATTTTTTGCATTTTGCAAATAATAAGGAACAATTTTTTCAAGCCTCTGTTATCGCTATCTTCTGGCAAGTTTCAGCCGAGCGTTTTCTTTTCCATTAATGAAAAACAATTAAAAATATTACTCAAAAAGAGTTCATTCAAAGTTAGTGCCAGCCGCATTCAGTAATGGCGTATAACACCTACATTTTCGAAACTCACCGCATCTTCTCTTATTTCAGTCCACTAAATCTCGCCAATGCCACCCAAACATCATCGATTCAACCTGGCTGCATTGCCGTCGGATATCATTCGAATCATCCTCAGCGTCTCGGATGCTGAAACTATTTTTATTTTGCGAAGGGTGAGCGATTTAATGATAAAGAGTTCATCAATCTAATAGGTAAATGTTGCCGCAGATCTCTCGACGCTGGAATGCCACTTGTCTTGACTGTATCAGCGCGCTAACTGCTCGGTTCCCTGCTATCCACGGGTAACTATCGGGGCTTATCCGCGAATTTCAGGGAATAGTTGTTTCAAATCCTCAGGTTTCACTGGTATGCCGTCGGCTCGCAGTCCTTCGTGAATCTGCGTGTTGCTCGTCGGTACAGGGACTACTTTGGAGTAGGCGGATGGTATGCTGTATACCAAACTTATGACGTAAGTGTCCGAAATCGAGGGGAAACGAGTTAGAACGAAGTGTTCATTTCGTATTTTGATCCCTGTTAGAAAACGCTCCGGTTTCTTTCATTACTCTTTCATTACTCAATGTTGAATCTTTTTTCTTACCATAAATTATCAGATGATCGAAGTGCTGAAAATGTTCAACCACAAGCGTGTCAGTGAGGAATGGATCGAGGCACGACTCACTTTGCTGATGAAACGCTGCTCGAAAGTGGAGAGTCTTGAACTTGACATTCTTGCCGAGAAATTCATCGATGTCGGCAATGTCCTGGGAAATGTTGCCGTTCAAACATTGAAGATCAATAATATCGAGAAGATAAATACACATATCTGGTAATTGTTTCAATATGTTACTAATTCATACTTCTTGATCATAATTTCAACCATAAAAGGTATAAAGGTAAAGGTATCCCCGTACTCAAGGCACTTGCGTCCTGTGGGAGCCCACTGCTAGGCCAGTGACTATATTTAAAGGCCAGTTCAGTCCGTAGGGCCTAATCTATTCTCCGGACCTGTGCTGGGTCCAAGCAATGTCCGCACATCCCCGAGTTGAACAATATCTCCACTTCTTCGGACCTACTTTACCGCGTGATCTAGTCACTACCAATTCCCCTTGCGGGCGCGTTGGTGAGGCGGAGACGGTGTCACGGCCGGGATTCGAACCCGCACATACATAATACCTATGCATAATCTCATAGAAATTGTTAGATTGTAGGATTTATGCTTCCATTTGCTTTTACAGTGAGAAAATAACGCAATTCATTCGAACTCATCCGTCTAAGCAGCTCTTGTTGACGTGTACATTCGATATTCCAGAAAACAAAACTTTGTGTAAGTAATATTAAACCCTAAAAAAAGAAATTGTCGAGAAATATTGTAAATCAACAATATTTTCTTTAGTGATCCGGAAACTGTTCACTGAACACATGAAATTCGGAGGAGAGATTCAAATCGATGTGGATCTACGTCAGTACCATTCTTATCTGGATAAGCGAGACGCATTCAAGGCGAAAATTCAAAAGATATGCACATACTTGAAAGATGTGACGGTGAATGCACACTTTAAGACAGTGCACAACGAACATCACTTGAATGTCGTGATCGAGAAGTGCATTACTATTGAATGATCGGCACTCCTGCACATCGCCTGACAATTCATAACACCCCCGCAACCGTCATCCATCCCCGACCACCAACCCTGCGGGAAACTGTTTTATTTTGAGAACCTCTGAAACTCATATTATTGTGCAGGAGCGCTGAGAAGTGCATTACGATTGAATGATCTGTACGATGTGTTGTATATTTTTACGATGAAAGTACATACGTTTCATAATTAACTTACTCATCTACAAATGTCTCATCCTGACAGCCGAGTCGTTCACTGGCTCTTGTCCTCTTTGCTTCAAACTCATTCTGAACTCCATTCGTTTCTAGTCTCTCTTCAATTCTTCATCAATGTCGTCTCCGGCAGATCGTCCTCTATCCCTCTTCGACCGCATCTCTCTCCGTCTAACTCGCACCTCTGTCAAAGACGTAACGTCCCATGAGGATCCTCCTCTAACCCTCACCGATCTCCCGTCGGACATCGTACGAATCATCATCGCACAAGCAGTTGCGGCCATCAACAGTGTGAGATTGGTGAGACGATCTATTTTTTTTTTATTTCTGAGTTACGAAAATACTAAAATGTACCAGTGCTGTGCAAAAATGCCATGATCTCTCATTTCGCAATGCTATCTTCCCGGTTAGACAAAGCGAGAGACCATGACAAAGTGAGAGACCGTAATAATGTTGCATAGCCCTGAGACGTACCCTAGTTCTGTGAAAAACTTCATTAATTCACTAATCATCCAGATTTCGCCTCTCTGGAACAATCTCAGCAACGAAATTATCGCCGTGTGGTCGCCTCTCATGCCGGCGCTTAACTGGTTTCACATCGATCGTTGCGTTGGCTATAAGCGCAGAACTGTGCGTCTATGCATTCAGACCGAGTATCGCGGGTATTTCGGGGTGAATGGGTGGAAGATGAAGAAAAGCTTCGATTCCGGAAAAGTTGGTATCATAGCGTCTCTTCTTTCCCTATGAACACTTTCAGACTATTCAAGTGGAGAAGTCATTCTACAAAATCGATAGGCTAGAATATCGATTGGCACTTATGCTAAGCCGGTGCTCGAAATTAGAGAGTTTCAAGATCGATCAATACAATGATGATATTGTATGCAAGGTTTTGAGAAACGTTTCAGTTGAAAGGTTGTTAGTGACAGCGCCGCTTGAGAATTTAGACGCGAACATAAAGTAAGTATAATGTAATTCGTCCATCGAATCTGAGCTTTGGCAGAGCAGCAATCGAGAATTTTGGCCGAAATCATTCACTTCCACGACTTTGCTTGACCACATCATACTCGCAATTGCGTAAGAATTTACACAAATTAGATCTAGAGACCTGATTATTTATTCAGCAAACGCAACTTTCTGCAAGGAGGCAGTGTCAAGGTTTCCTGAAGTGGAAATATTGTTCAACTCGGGGCTGTGTGGGCACTGCTTGGACCCAGCACAGGTCCGAAGAATAGATTAGGCCCTAGGGACTGACCTGGCCTTTAAATTTACTGGCCTAGCAGTGGGCTCCCGCAGGGCGCAAGAGCCTTGAGTACGGGGATACCTTTATCTTTTACAGCGGGAGTTATTCAAGAATGAGATACGAGAGAAGATGAGTCCGCTGGAGGTTGCGGTGGAAGCAGAAACAGAAATGGTCCATGATGAGGTGCACGTGCGTATCGTTCTCAAGACGATCCGATAATTTGCATGATAAACGTGCTTTCGATAATAAATTCTGGGACTCGTGGAGTTTGTCTTTCCATCATATATTCTCGATAACCAACCACATGCTAGGCAAACTCATTTCACGAATGAGTGAAACACGATTTTCCTTCCGGGATCTCCACAAATGCCGATTTTTCTTGCTTTATCAATAAGAGAAGAAGTGTTAATACATTCTTTGCTCGTGTTGTTCACAAACAGTGAAAAGTCTTCACAACACTGTTTTCCATGGCGCATGGCGTAAACCAAACCTCTCAACCCTATCATTCAAATTGTACTGAAAACTTCGCATAAAATCGTATTTCTCAAGACGCCTTTGTTCATATTCTTCTCTATATCGATCACCTCATTGTTGCCACGTGACAGTCGCTTCGGTCAATCTCAAACAGAGCGTCATTTCTACGGCCGCCTAATCAGTATTTCACTGTGCTAACCCGCATCTCTCTCCAAGACGCAATGTCTCATGACGATCGTTCTCTTACGCTCGCTGATCTACCCTCGGACGTCGTCCGAATCATCATCAGACAAGCAGTCGCAGCCATAAACAGTGCGAGATTGGTGAGATGTCTTGGGCATGATTTCGAAATATTGGAAGGCGCCGTTAACATGCAGTTTTTTCACTAGTTTTTTTTTGTTGAAAGTTATCAGTTATAGGGAAACTGCGCAGTTTCACATTGGCTTTCATTCATCATAACCTTCTAGATTTCGCCTCGCTGGAACGCGGTCTGCCTTGACTTTCTGAGCGTGAGGTCATCTCTTATGCCGGCGATTAACTCGTTTAGCCTGCACATTGGCAAGAAATACCGAACTATTCGTATGGGCATTCCAGCGGGGTTTCGCGGATACTTTGGCGTTGATGGATGGACAATAATGAACACATTAGATTCCGCAACAGTGAGTTCCCGATCTTCTTTTCTAGTCTACCAATTCGAATTCTTAAAGATTATTGAAGTTGGGGAGTCTTTCCATGAGAGTGATTGGCTTGCACATTCCTTGGCCTTGAGGTTCAGCCGGTGCTCGAAACTCGCGAGTTTCCTGATCGAGCATTACGATAATTATATTGTCCGCGACGTTTTGAGAACAGTTCCCATCGATTCGTTGCACGTGGCTATGCCAATTGAGCACTTGGGTTCAAATGCGAAGTAGGTTGGCTTTGTCCATAGCCGAGAGCATTATTTTTTTAAGGGAAACAATTATGGATTTTGCTCAAGCACACTCAGTTCAACGGCTTTGCTTCACCTCGCTTTCGGGATCACTGAGTAAGAATCTGGAGACTGGAAGTATACATTTCGTTTTTCAGCAGACGGAACTTTCTGCCTCGAGATCCTGCTGAATGTTCCTGAAATTAGAATCAATTTCAATCAGATATGGATGCCAACCCCAGCAACGCAAGAATTACTCAAAAATAGGGTGAAACAGGCTCTGAATTCTGTGGAAGTAACTGTTGAAGCTGAGCGGGAATTATTGCACGATGAAGTGCATGTTCATGTGATTGTCAAGAAGTCACCGTGATCTGTTTTTTTTGATAAATGCAAATCACAAACGAACATTCAAATACTCTCACAATAGTCTGTGGAAAAGAGTAGCTTTTCACTCTCTCACACCCTCGTTATGCACTGTCCTAAGGAAAGAGAATCGATGGACTTCTTTTTCATATTCGTTACATTGATTTCTGCCAAGACGAGGACTCGTACCGCTTTTGAAGAAGTCTTTACAGAACTCTCTTTCATGTCAAACTTACATCGAATAAGCAGAACAGTCGAGGACCTCCAGAAGGTTCATTTTCGATATACATGTTTGCTTTGCAATCATAAAACCCCGTGGGCTCCCACGAATTCGAAAAAACGTTTAAAAAACTAGCGTCCTTTCCTCTTCAACATTTCATTTTACTTTCGTATTTCACTTTACTCTTTTTACTAAGAGACGCAATGACTGATCGCTCTCTCAACCTCTCCTCCATGCCGTCAGATGTCGTCCGAATCATCATCAGACATGCGCAAGCAGACATTAACAGCGTGAGATTGGTGAGATAACTGAATCTTTCTCATTTCTTTGTGCTAATTATGATGAAAAATTGCTTTTCATACCACTGTTCCAGATCTCTCCTCGCTGGAACCTCCTCTGCAATAGATATCTAAGCAAGCGCACCCGCGCTTCCCAGTAATCGATCGGTTCTACTGGCGCACCGAACAGTCATGCTCAATCGTGCGCCTGTGCATTCCTGTCACATATCGCAGATATTTTGGAGTCTGCGAATGGGAGATTTCGAGATGCGCTGGAGGGGTAAGTTCAGGCCATCAGGACAGAAACAATCAAATATTGTTCAGATAATAGAAGTGGAGAAGTCATTCGCCAGCAAGCCAGATGAACAGCTTTTGGGCAAGCTCGCTCGGTTGTTCGAAAGATGCTCGAGAGTTGAGACCATTGACGTAGATCCCTACTTTGATACGAACCTCCACAAAAGAGTCTTGAGAAAAGAGAAAAAAGAAGAGTGGAAGTGATGAGGATCGAGAAGCTCGATGCGAAACTGCGGTGAGTCGGCTCTATTTTTCCTTGATATTTCACAAAATTTTATTCGCATTTTAATACAGGAAAGCAATCATGGCATTCATTCAACCTCGTTCTGTTCACCAACTCGTTTTCAACTCGCTAATCTCGAAATGTATAGGTTGGATCATGGCGATCGAAGTAAACGCCAAATTTTTGAGACAGGTTTTACCTCTCGTTTCTGAAATCGAGATCCACTGCATTTTCCGGGAAAATGATACGTGGATATGTGATGAAATCCAGAACACAATCATCAGTTCCATGGATCCTCTGAACATACTAATAGAGACTGGTGCAACAATCATAGACAGTAAACTACATGTTTCTTCATTTTTCGAAATAACTGTGTAGTAATCGATCATTATTGTTTTATTATAAATCATTTTTCATTATGCGATAAAAAGATACCTCTTGAAACTCGACTAGCATTCACCTACTGCGCATACTACTAATATGAAAAAGCGTTCTACTCGAATGCTCAGACATGTCTTCTTTTCGAAAGGATTTGCAACTTTTGAAAGAATCTGAAGATTAGACACAGTTAGTAATCGCTCAGTCACTTGGGCAACTGCTCTGAAACATTTCAAAAATTCAAAAATTGAGATTCCTATTTTGAATAACAGCAAAAAAAACCCAAGAAAGAGTTTACTCAAAACAGGGCGAGTTAGCAGAGACAAATGTCTGTTCACCCTCGCTCGATTTCAACATAGGGATCCAGGGTTCTTCTTGCTACTCTGCCCGTAGAGTGAGCGGAGAGACAGATCACTCTCCTGCTCAGTATTTCGACATACACGCGAGGCAGTTGTGAGCAATCTGCCATTCTCTCTTCTATTTGCACGTTCTCTCGCCCGGTCTGACACGGGAGAGGGATAATGCGTAATAGAGAGAGCACATTGGTTCTGAGACGTGATTCCGTCAGAGATAAGGCTTTCTTTATCAACGCACTCGTTATTGCGCCCTTGTGCTGCTCATTTTATCATCATTTGTCACGATTCCGATCGCTCATTTTCTCAACTGCGTTTTTAGTCTCCACCAATCTGTGCGCACACGTCGATGTTTCCTAATTGCAAACATGCGTGGTTTATGTTCGAGCGCAAGTGCTAAGTTTCAAAACACTTCAAAACATCTGTTTCACCAGCTTTCTCGGGCAAGCTAGCGTTATCGTCACGCTTAACTTTTCTCTGGGATGTAAACATCGAAATTCAGATGAATACGGCTCGAGCAGACAACCAAAGTCGCTTTCACACCCTCACAGTTTACGATGCGAGATTTCACAACAACTACTCATTCACCGTGCCGAAGTTAGTTGAACCAGTTCGAAACTGTGTCGGACTTCTTCGAAAATCGAAAATGTAACGCTTCTTTAATTTACAATTGTAGGCGCTACTCCAATCTACAATTCATCAACGCGGGATCTCAAGGAACTGTTGCGTCAGTTTTCACTGTTTTCCTGTCATTTCTTCACCTTTCTCGTGTATTTCTGTCAGCAACTGGTGAAAAACAAACAAAATGTTGTGTGTTATGTCACGCTGAACACGCAAGTAAATCGGAAATTTCGAAATATTAAAAATGCAGAAAACAAATTTTAAAAGAATTTCAGATCAGCCGACGATTCAGTCGAGAGACGCCGAGTTGCAATCAAGAAGATGCATCAACCATGCGTTATGCCTCTAGCGGCAAGGAGAGCATATCGGGAGTTCATGCTCCTATCGTCAGTGAAGCACCCGAATGTGAGTTGTTCGGCATTTGCGGTGTTTCCCGGAAGAAAGGTCATACTGTCTAGAAATAAGTTCGTCTGCATGAATTCCTTCAACCGTCTCGCGTGTTTATGATCCAGTGATTTATTCACTTGCTCAAATTAGTAGGCGTTTTGCAGTCTTTGAATATGTATAAAAACCCCTGAGTGATTCCAGATAATTCAAAATTTCTCTGTGTTCACACCCCAAGACAGCAAGAACACCTTCAAGGATGTCTATCTGGTGATGGAGTTGATGGATCACAATTTACATGAGGTTGTAAGTATCTATTGGTTTCTTGCTCGTCGAAAAACCATTATCCTCATTATCATTTTCAAAAGTTCGCTATTCTTTCACATGAGTGCCTAGTAGAATTCAAAATTTCGATGACTTTCTAGGCGAACTGAAGAGACTATTTCCCGGTTTTTCGAATATTTGATTAATTTCAGGTCACTCAACGAGCCGCCCTTGACCACATGAAGCTCTCCTTCTTCATCTACCAAATACTCTGCGCCGTCAATCACTTGCACAGGGAGGGCATCATTCATAGGGTGAGTTTCACAAATCACTTTGTATTATGGTCAATAATCGAGTTTTGAAACAAAATTGCTATCGTTCACAGAGTGCGTTTCACAGCCCTCTGAAGTTCTCGACTACAAAAAGCGAACAGAGTCAAAGAGTGGTCCAAACTAAGTAAATTTCCTGCTCTCAGGACCTCAAACCCTCAAACCTGGTCGTCAACGAGAAATGCATCGTGAAAGTGCTCGATTTCGGACTGGCTCGTCTCGTTACGCCTACTGTGGGAGAGAGAATGTCTCATTACGTTGTGACGAGGTATTTTTTCCTTGTCTTTGCATCCACCTCGTCGTTCTATCACAGAAAAATGCGAAGATTGATGAAACGCTGAAGCTACTTTCGTATTTTCCAGATACTACCGCTCTCCTGAGGTCGTACTGGGGCTGCCCTATACAGAGAAGGGTGAGTGGACAAGGAATCGGTACATTGCCAGCCCCAAACCTCTGCACCATCTAAACTCCAGAGTAATTCATCGCAACCTCCTCTAATTCAGTGGACGTCTGGTCGATCGGTTGCATATTCGCAGAGCTGATCAATCACCGCGTGCTGTTTCCGGTCAGTTGTTGAACTACGAATTTGCCGTGACACTCAATACGTTTCACGGCTATGCTGATAAAGCAATCATCTGATTGTGAAACAGTATTTTTCAGGGCGTGAACAAAATCGAGCAGTGGAACGAGATTGTCAAAGTCATGGGCACTCCCTCAGAGGAGTACATCTCGCAACTGATGGAGCCGATCGCAAAGTGAGCCTAGTTTGCCAGTCCCTAATTGTTGAATGCTGAGGTGTGTGAAACTTCATCGATCACTCTAGCTCTATTCACGTTCTGGCACTGTCGAGGACAAATACGGCGAGTTCTGAATGTACTCTGCCCTTCAGATATGTGCGGAACTGTCAACCGTATACTGCAAAGTCGATTGAAGAAATCGTCCCCGATCGAAATTTTCCTTCACACACAGAGCATCCAGCATCGCATCTAACGGGTTGGTCCATTCTCTAATCTGCATAACCTCTTTATTCCAATCCCGATGCATTCGTACTCAAAATCGTTCAAATTTGCCAAATCTTAGCTGAGAGCCCGTAGATTCGGTAAAAAATATGTTTTTTTTTCAGCAAACGACGCCCGTCGACTCATTTCAAAGATGCTCGCGTTTGATCCCAA
Source organism: Pristionchus japonicus (assembly GCA_900490845.1). NCBI lineage: Eukaryota > Metazoa > Nematoda > Chromadorea > Rhabditida > Neodiplogasteridae > Pristionchus > Pristionchus japonicus. The sequence goes on from LS499510.1 coordinate 234,388, forward strand.
CGAGCGCTACTCAGTCGCCGAAGCGCTGCAAGACCCCTACGTGAAGAGGTGGTTCCGGGAAGATGAGGTCAGTTTTACTTTCCGATTCTTCTAGAACTAACCGGTAGAGCCGCCAGCCTTTCCGTCCAACCCGTGTTAGGCAGTATAAGATAGAAATGGAATACGTGAAGCATATTCATTCTACTCAGCTTTAACTCCACAGGCGCCAACTTTTCATTGTTTCAAGCAACAAATGACATAAATTCACGACTGATTCAAATGTAATGGTATGTTCAGCAGTCTAAATCAGCATCATTTAGGTCAACGCTCCTCTCTCCAGCGATCGTTTCAAGTGGGACGCCGCAGAGGTGGAGTGCTCATTGGCGGAACTGAATTGTGAGAACTTCTTCAGATTTCATATCATAGACCGCGTAAAATGGAACGAACGAAAGTCATAGGATCAAAAATGTGCCTGTTTCAGCACTAATCTTCGACGAGGTCAAGCGGATCGAATCAACGCACGATGTATTCGGCGGATTGTAGTTCACCCCATCCGCTTGTTTGTAACCATCGCTCATTGATGTCTGTTCATTTTCTATAATAGGTTACCGAACATGATGAAATTGTTCGATTTATTCAATTGTACACTTTGTACGCAACTTCAATCACGAATACGACATTGCTGACAACTTTGAAGCGATTCTTCGGTGATTTTCGCGCAGTTTTTATACATTCCTTTGGTATCCTTGACGTCAAATTCCGAACTTCCAGTGAGCTGGAGTAGGCAACTGAAAAAGAGAATGTAAATAACATTTCTAAGTTCAAGCGTGAAATCACGACGCAAACTCTCAGAATTAAACGAAAGCAAGATGGAAGGAGAGTCAGAGTAAACGCAACGGAAAAGTGTGTGATTAGTAACGTGTCTGCTTCCCGACGTTGATTGCTCCATTCATCGAAAGTATGACATGGAAAGCTCGAGTGGACTCTCTTCATTCTACAAACTTCATTGTTTCTCTGACAGGTGAGAGAGTGTGCGGAATGAGGAAAACAACTTCCGATTGCTCCTTTCATCGAGAGAGACTGGTTGGTCTCACACGCAATGGACCTGGCAGCTGTCGTGAACAAGAGACGGAATTGCCATCTTGAGCCAAAATCCAAATTTGTTGCGTCCTCTCTTTATTTCCGGATTTTTGCCTGCTATGAGGCTAGTATCCGGAAGCGGAACTGCGCGCAAAAGAGCAGCTTCTGTGAATATCTGCGAAGCGAATGAGAATTGGCAGGTCAGAATTAGCTTTCCGAGTTCTACTCCTAGCGAGAAAGCCTGTATGAGAAGAGCACTTCCGTTGAATGCTATACATATCACATTACAAATTATTCCACCTAACCACAGAGTTAGGCAAGTTTATCGAGTTTGGGGTCACAATGCAAGGGGGAATCTACTGAGGATGTCATATAGCGAGAGAATGAAGGAATAGCAACTATTACACTAGATTTGAGAAACGCGAGGAATGATGAGAGAGGATGAAAAACTTAAAACGTCAGCGGGCTTGGATGGCAAGGCCAGCCGACGTTTTAAGTCTTGGGTGTAACGCGTGTAACCCAGGCGCCAATAAGTGGCAATAAATATCAATAATGCTCCAAGCGAGCGGGCCAACTTCAAGGGTTTCTGCGTTTGGATGTGGGGATTGGAGTAGGGATGTGCAAACGATATCCGATATATCGGAAAGAAAGGAATAAAATGAAATTACGTATGCGATATTCCCTCCCCCCTCATTACCTATGCGATATATCGGAATGAAAGCGATATTCGCCCTCATTTCCCTCCCTCTCTCTCATCCCGAGCGGTTCGCTGCGGTTTTCTTCAAGTAAATAGAGGTGAATTTCCTTCGTTTCCTGTCAGTATCTTTTTGTTTTTCTTGTTCATTGTTGTCCTTCTCCTTCGACGCCTTCTGTCGGAGGAAGGAGGGCTAGGGCATATCCGTCCCTCATGGCTCAGAATACGTCAACCCCTAAGAAGACTGCTTTGAACGAGGAAATTGAGGACTACTTGCGACTGTGCAAGGATGGCATTGGATGTGATCAAGAATCGCTAGATTGGTGGCGTGATCGAGCTCCTCGTTTCCCAATGTGAGTTTTCACGTCTTTGAATTATGATATGTTATTTTTATCAGTATGAGCAGTCTCGCCAAACGCTTCCTCACGTCTCCTCCTACTAGTGTGAGCGCCGAGCGCTTATTCTCTCAAGCAGGTAGTGACTACATTTTACTTTAACTATAAACTCAATTTCGAGGCATACTCTATCGTAGTCACCTGCGAAACCGACTCAGCGCGGAACACGCGGAAGATATTCTCCTTATCAGAATGAATAGCCTCGGATCCTTCTTGCGGTTGGAAAGTTTGTTCAAAAGAATTCTCATTTGTCATTTCAGAGCTCACTCTGCTATGGCGTGCCCTGCGGTTATTCCGGACTCTGAGACCCCTGCGCCTGGAGAGTGTCATAACACAGATAGTGACGAGTCAGGAGTAGAAACGGATAACGAAGATTGATTGTTGCATTATTGTTGAATTTACTGCTCCAGTATTTAATAAAGTCGTGTTCATCACCTCGCTCAGTTCGTATTCTCATTCCGATATATCGGAATGAAAAGAGAGGGGGGAAACCGCATTCCGATATATCGGAATGCAAGGAATGAGAGGGAAAATATCGCCGTAAACTCAATATCGGTATCGTTTGCACATCCCTAGATTGGAGCGATCCATTGCAGAAGTTGGAGGAGAAGACTGAAATACCAAGTGTTAGCAAAAAGTGAGAGTTCGATAAATCTTCTGAAAAGAACAGGAAGAACTGCAAATAATGAGAAAATATGAGGAGATTGAAACGATATTGCGCACTGTGCAAGCATTCCGCTTAGGCAAAGATATTCAGCTCTCGGTTTTCTCATTAACTATGACATCGTTTGAGTGTGCATGAAACTAACAAGAATATTCCTCCTCGCGATGCCGCTTATGTAGCCAGGCCTCATAGTTTCACCAACGAGAGTTTCGCCGAGCAGGTGTAGGCAACTGAAAGGGAACACTTCCAAGGAACGGTCGGGAATTACTAGTGTTGTTCGCTCGAGCGCAATGAGGGAAATGATCTCTCGAGCGCCAATCGCTCGAGCGAGGAATGAGAAATGATCGCTCGAGCGCTCGTCGCTCGAGCGAAATGAGAAGGGAAAACGCTCGAGCGATCTGCGCTCGAGCGAGGGCGAGAAACACTGCTCGCGAGAGCTCGCGAGGGGCGGAATGATTTTGCCAAGGCGACTACGTGACAAGGAACGAGATGAAATGAATCTGAATCTCCCCCGCGCACGTTCGCAAGCTCATTCCACCCCTCGCGAGCGCTCGCGAGCTGTGTTTCTCGCCCTCGCTCGAGCGCAGATCGCTCGAGCGTTTTCCCTTCTCATTTCGCTCGAGCGACGAGCGCTCGAGCGATCATTTCTCATTCCTCGCTCGAGCGATTGGCGCTCGAGAGATCATTTCCCTCATTGCGCTCGAGCGCTAGTCGCTCGAGCGGCCAATGAGAGAGACCGCTCGCGAGCGACGAGCGCTCGAAATAACATCACTAGGAATTACTGATCATCACGAAAAAATACGTTGGACAATTGGCGCCAGCACGAATCAAAGACAGGTGAATGGACAGAAATAAGAGTCAACAACTGATCCTTCCCATCTCTCTCTCCATCCCTCATCCCCGCTCGAGGGGAGTGATGGATCATGTTGAGCCGGCAGCAAACAAGAGAGGCTATTTGCGATTTTGACGACAACCAGACGAGAATCTCTGCGGGAGCACCAGATTAAAGCTAGTAGGAAGCACGAATCATACCTTCTCCTTGGTTCATTGTTACTTCTTGTATTGAGCAAATTCGGTAATCTTATGGTTTTGCTCAAGAATATAAAACGGAAACAACATAAATACAGCTACTGAGACGAGTGACTAGGAGGAGAAGTCAGCGAAACGAGATTCTCTCTTTCATCCATTCCCAGTTCGCATGGCAACTCGAACGAAGCGGAGAAAGGAAGACCGAAGAGAGCTATACACAAACGTGTTCCGCAAAGTCAGAAGATCGATTGGAAATTCACTAATCTCAAAAAAATAAATCGAATCATCGTTTATTCCGAATGGTGCTAAAGTTCCGAACTAATAAAACATCAATTACAAACAAATAGTGCATGGTCAGCGGATTTGCGAACATGGCGAAGGTCGATGAAGCGAGTGAACGATCCACTCACTGTTGCAGAATTCCTGGAAAATTTCTACTTAAAAAATACATAAAATATCTTTTGAAATGTGTTCTGATTTTGAGACAAAGATACAAGAAAGACGGACCCATATTGAAAGATCCAAGGTTGCTCCACGTGACTTCACTGATTCAGGTTGATTGTGAGAATCCAATCAATCGCAAGATGTGAACTTCACATTACACGTCGAGTTGGTGTAGGCAACTGAGAAGAGATACGAGTAGATCAGTATTGCGAAAATAGAACGAAGTGCGATGAATAGGATGAGTGGGAAGGAGCCAGATGCGCGCAGGAAAATCGTATAGTGAGAGCGGAAGAAGGACTGGCAGTCTCTTTCCTCTCCCCGCTCATCCTCAAATCCATTTCAGTGCTCATAGCAACCGGGTCGGCAAACAGCGAGAGCAGTGAAACAATCAAGTTATCAGTGCGTTCGCCTAAGAATCGCACAATTCCAGGAAATTCCGGTACAGCAAATAGTGACCCTATGAGATTTCACTTGAATATGATAGGCCTAGGTCCCCTGCATCGATTTCTGTAAATGTTTTGTGCCAGTCATCCTCATTTACATAATTGCATGCACTCAAAGTATGACTGTATTTTCACGTTTATGCCTGTAA
>LS499510.1:248897-263819 GCA_900490845.1 Pristionchus japonicus
ATCAAAAGTGGGGGGTGGAGTAAAACCGAATTCTTTCAAATGTGGTGGAACATGTTCATATGCATGGGAGGAACACTGTGTGATATGTGGGACCTTGCTCCCCCTTCGAAAAGCTGGAAAAAATCAAAGAAAAATGCCTCCTGGACTTGCAAAATATACGTTAGAAGCGAAGTTGAAATAAAGTTTCCGTTGAAAGTTTGCACATTTGAGCTCACTAACACAATGCAAAAAGAATTTCGACTCTAGCTTGTCCGGCTGACTAGATATGAAAATCCATTTTTTGAACTTCCCGCGCACATGGCGCACCACAAACGCGACGAGGAATCCCAAAACCACCACTTCATCGATCAGGGGCCCAGACCCTCTCATGCCATGGCAGTGGGGACGGCTGGATCTTTGTGCTAGGGAGATGTCCGGAAAAATGGCGAAATGATAAATTTTTACGGAGACAGTCTCTTAATTATTTTCGGAAAGCGATTGTAAATCAAAGTCGGTTCCCCACGAGCATTTTATTAAAATGTGTATTATGATCTCTCACAATAATTCAACGGCCTTTAAAAGCAAACCTGAATGTTTTTCTCTCACATGCGCATTTAGATTTTTTCTTTGACTGAATGCGCTGTTGCATTTACTGCACTTATGAGCGCGACTCGAGACTGCTGAAAGATTGTATCTTGTACCGCATCCGAAACTGAACGACGCAGCTACTGAACTCACTGTCTGTATTCTTCCTCTGGGTTTGCAGGTTCTTACGAATGTTATCCTTGCGAGCAACTTTAGGACCCCTCTTCTGAACAATATTCTTGGCCTTTCTGTTTAGCGATTTCTTCTCTTTGCCTTTATTCTGGTCAGGACTGTACGATTCACCATCGGAATCATCGGTATCGTTATCTCCATTTGTCTCCTGAAAGAAAGGGACCGAAATAGATGGAGAAAATTCAATTCGAATCGTTCTGCTACTTACCATTCTATGATCGACTTCGGTTTCTTCCAGTTCTTCTACTGCTTTCTCTTCATGTTGCGGAGGTTGCGAATTTTCTCTAGTATCCGCTTTTTCCAGCAAATCCTCTTCAAGCAAAGAATTCTGGGCTACTCCATCCATCTCCAAACCTCCATCCCATTCCTGGTAAAGTCGAATGAAAATAACGCACTTTCTGTTGCGATTTTACCTGCTTCACTAGCTCGAGAGGCATCTCCAATGCATTGAAATTGTCAGTTTCCTGCAATAAATGTGTTTTCTCAGAAAGATTCTCGACGAAACGCATGTTTTACCTCCTGCTTAGGAAGAATAAGCTGCGCATCATTACTATGATAATCTTCTGCTGGTATCGATTGCAATTCGAGAATGTTATCGACCATTGCATTATAAGTATTTCTGTCCGCATGTTCTCCAGCTGGGTATACGTTGTCGCTGTGTTCAGATAGGACTTCATCTTTCGCCGCTACAGTCAGATCGACGACATCATACTGGTCTTCCTAAGAGTCAAAAAGTTGTCATTTAGGTTTGCATTCTTAGTGAACTCATAACAATTGAGACCCTTCTCGAATGTATCAAGAAAACATACAAGTGTTTGTGCAATTTCATTCGCAGATTGAACGGATGTGTGGATCTTATTTTTGAGCACTATCTCAAGCGATTCGCATAGGGCATATACTTGTTGTCTCATTGAATCATCTCTGTAAATGTTCTCTTTTACGAATTTCCATATTCAGCGCGCGCAATGAAGGTCGTAGCATGTAACATTTGGTTAATGGCTGAAAATTTCAAACCTGTTCTTATCCCAAGCATGCACGTTGTTCCGATCATCGCGTAATGATTTCAATGTGAGCTCTAAATCCTGAAATTGATTCGTTTGAAATCAAAGATTATCTCTCTTTCTCAAGAGGTTACTATAATTTGCAAATAGATATGTACTTCGAGTGCTTCATTGTTGATTAACGCCAGGGCTGTTTCGAGTCCTCTTTGAACAACCGAACCGATTTTATCAGACAACAATAAACCGACTGCCTGAAAAGTGAAATGTTTAAAATTTCGAAAATTGGTCTGATCCTATTGGATTGTATGATCGTACTGATTTAATTTTTTTTTAATTTCTCACCGCCATTCGTAACTCTCCGATCCTCTTGACATCTTCGTCTGACATTTCTGAAATTCAAGGAAGAAGTTGAGATCAGAGAACTGAAAAATGTACAAAATATTGGAGCGGAAACAAGTATGATTTTGAAAGGCGCGGGGGAAGAAAAGTGTAATTGAAGTTCATTTTGAATGTTGACGGGGGGGGGGGGGCGCTGTTAGAGGATGAAGACTTTCCCGCTTTCTCGAAAGAGCATGGAAGCATTGCCAGCGGGTCTGCGTTTACCATCTCTAAGCGTGATTATTTTTCAAGAGAACTGTTTTTGATGGTTTATGATGTCATGAATATTGACCAGCGAATTTCTTTATAGAAATACCATAGTAGAATAGACAACACTAACGATTGCATATAGAGTACATTTTCCCAATTGCAATTTCGCATTCTGCGCTATTCATTTGTGTATAAAAAATAATTTATCGAGTATTCCATTTCAATATTTTAATTAAAAATGAAGATTGATGAATTGCTGGTTGAGATAAAATGATGGGAGAAGAAATGTATTTGGGTGAAAGTGTGAGGATTTTTTCGAATTAACATTCTGAACAACAAAACAGGTTAGCTATGGTGAATAGTTAAGAGAGAAATGACGATTCAAAATTTCGAGCTCTTCCTGAAAAGTATATTTTAATTTTTTTAACACATTTGAAAAAATACAACCTTAGATGACTTTGCAGATGTTTCGTGAGATTACTCTTTTCCGTGTATCTCTTCTCACACTTTTGACATTTGAAAGGAAACTTCACGCCTACGTCGTCTAAAATAAGAGATGAATGTTATTATATTGTGCATCACATTACCCGAATGCGTTGTCAAATGTCTCGCAAGACTATCTTTTTGCGAAAACCGCTTTTCGCAAATTTCACACTTGAAGGGACGCTTCACATCGATGTCGTCTGAAACATTAAATACTTTGGGAATATTTTTATTTACAAATTTACCTGAATGAAGTTTGTGATGCTTGTTGCGAGCTGAAGTCGAAACGAATAGCTTTTTGCAGAAGTTACAGGGATATCCATCATGTTTTGATAATAATGTAGCTTCAAAAAAGAAACAAAGTTTATTAAAAAAAGTGCTAGAAATGAAGCAGAACTGTGAAGGTCGACTCGGGGCTATTGAATGACAGTTTAAATTTTGTTTATTGAGCGTTTTATAAAAATATACGCGCTAAAACTCACTGTCTTTTTTCTGCGAGCGAGACTTCATTTGAATGTCATGTTTCTCTCCAGACTCATTACTAATCATCTTGAGGACAATGTCTCTGTTCTTGTTCTCTGTTCCCGTCTTCGTCGGTTTCTTTCCGACGCTCATTTTCTGGTTGGGATTGTACAAATCGTCACCAGAATATTCAGAAGAGTCATCATCACTAGTTTCCTAAAAGAAATCGTCTTTACAACAATATTGAGTGGAAAAAAAACCAAATCGGCATACCATTCTATTATCAATTAGTTCCCTCCTTTCTCCCATTGGTTGAAAATCATCATCAGTTTCCATCAACTCATTGTGCGATTCCTAAATTTTAAAACTACTCTGTTTCGAAGGTTGTAAATTTTTCTGCTGAGATTCGTTTGAACGAAAACCAACGAATCAATTGATCTTACGTTTCTTTCCAGTGTATCCAGAAAATTATCATCAAAGACCGGCTGTTGAATTGCCTCCTCCTTCTCTCCGTTACAAGTTTCCTGTTTTATTTGATCGTTGAGAGGCATCTCCATTGGCTCGAAAGTATCAGCTTCCTGAACAGGGTTAATTATTTTGAACAACTCAGAGGATACCTCGAATTTCGGGAGTAGCAGGGCTTCCTCTGTGCCATCAAGAGCATCCTACAATGGAATTTAGCATTATTGATCAGCGAAAAAATTTCTTACTTGTGCAGGTGGAAATTGTAGCGTGGTGGTTGCAGGTTCGATGACGCTATTGGGAATCTGAGTTATATTTTCGTTTAATGTGTTATACGCCTGTTCTTCAGGATCGAGTACAATTACTTCAGGTACACCCTCAACCTTTGCAGAAGCAGCTAGATTGACAGCGTCATACTGGTTGACCTGAAATTATTAGTTGCACAGATCGAATCCAAGTTTCTTCGTTGTATGGCTGATAAAGTTTAGCATACAGCTTCAGTAACTTCATAAGATGAGTTGATCTTATTCTTGAGTATAATCTCAAGCGATTCGCATAGCGCATAGATTTGTTGCCTCATTGCGTCGTCTCTGTAAATGTCAAATCATTAAATCATTTCTCTCCTCGCAAATTGCAATTTCCAAACCTGTTCTTGTCCCATGCTATCACATTATTCCGTTCATCACGCAAGGACTTCAAAGTGAGCTCTAACTCCTACAAACATTCAAGATTTTGTATTTCTTGAAACAGCGTGTAAAGGATCTCACGTCGATTGCTTCATTTTTTAGCAGAGACTGAGCTACTCCGATTCCCTTTTGAATCACCGAACCAATCTGATCGGTGAAAGAAAGGCTGAGCGCCTAAACGATAGGACATTATTCTACATTAGTTCGAATACATCATTTGGGCTTTGAAATTATGCAAACTATCTTACCGCATGTCGTAAATTTCCGATTCTCTTCACATCATCCTCATCGTCAATCATTTCTGGAAACAGGATCAATTATAAATATCGAATAATGAATTATAAATATCGGCTTAATGAATGGAAACGTGTGAAATACTCGAAAAAAATTGAAGAGAAAATAGGAACATTAATGCACTAGAACTTTGCTGTAACTCTTTGGAAATGGGAAACGCGTTACCAGGAGGCTACACTCTATATCTCTGAAGGTGCGTCGCATTTTAGTATGCAAAAGAACGCTTGTAATACAAGCTTGTCCGTTCTGCTTTCCGAACGAAGTCTGCGTATTTGTAAAAACAACATTCAAAAAAGATTTGATGTGATAAAATCCTTAGGACGCTAATGTATTATCGGTTGAGATCATTCAAGAGATCATAAATTTATTTGTGGACATTACCAATAGTGAAAAAGAATGCGATCATGCTGTTAGGTTTCATTGAAACAATGCAATGAGATAGGAATGCTTGAACAGCTCAGATACACAGAGACGAGATATAACAAATCGATACTTGATAAAGAAAGTGTTGAAGCTGTTCATAGAGTCAGAATTTCGAACTCTTTCTGAAAAATATATTTTAAAATTTTTAAATAACCCGAAAAAATACAACATTTGATGACTTTGCAGATGTTTCACGAGATTATGCTTTGCCGTGAATCTCTTCTCACAAGTTTCACATCTGAAGGGGCACTTCACATCTATGTCGTCTGAAATATAATTTTTTTTTATTTGAAGATTCGGACTCGGGAAAATTAACCTGAATGAAGTTTGGCATGTTTGCTGAGTGCCGATTTATAAAAGAATTTCTTGTTGCAGATATTGCACAAAAATCCATCAGATCCTAAAATAAAATCAGTATCAAAAATACTTGCTTTGTATTTCCGATAAAAAATATGTTCTCAATTTGAATCTGCGGTGTAAATATACTGAAACACACTACGATGCATAACCTGAATGCTTGTGTCTCACATGCGCTATGAGATTTCGCTTTTGACGGAATGAGCTGTTGCATTTATCGCATTTATGAGGGCGACTCGGGGCTGCTGAAATATTGTATCTTGTTCCGCTTTCGAAATTGAACGATGAAACTAATGCACTTACAGTCGGTATGCTTCCTCTTGGTATGCAGATGCTTGAGGATATTGTTCTTACCAGCAACTGTCCCGCCCCTCTTACGAGCATTGTTAGCCTTTCCTTTAGGCGATTTTTTCCCGACCCTTCTATTCGGATTTGAATTGTACAAATCGTCATCAGAATCATCAGAGCCCTCTTCTTCACTAGTCTCCTGAAAGAGATCCTGATATGCCCAATATTGGAGAGAGACGAAATCAAATCGAATGGTTTTCCGATCCATCCTCCAGCTTACCATCACGGTATCTACTCCGGTTTCTTCCAATTCTCCTGATGTTTCCTTTTCATGTTGTGGAGGTTGAACACCGTCCCCATTTTCAACGGCTTCCATTTTTCCCTCTTCGCGAATGCTAGGAGGATTGCCTGTACCATCCAAATCCATCTCTCCTTCCCATTCCTGATAACTAACAATAAAAATTCGATAATTTTATTCCATTGTACCTGTTTCACTACTCCGTTGAGGGGCATTTCGAGCGCGTTGAAATGATCAGTTTCCTGAAATACAGATATATTTGTTTCTTATTCTGAAATGATCGGACCTCAAGTTTCGGAAGAATGTTTAGTTCAACTCCATCATCATGGTTAGCAATATTATGAGTTATCGGTTGCAACAACATCACTTCATTAGCTGGTTGGGAGAGATCGAAGGCTAGTTCAACCGCCGGAGTGTTTGCATCTCTCCGTTCATACGCTTCCAAAGGACCAACAACTTTCTCAATTTCTCGTTGAAATAGATCCTCTTCCTTCACAATTTCAATCGTTCCGTTCTTGTCGGCCTGAAAATGTTGCGTTCAGTATTAACAAGCTAAGTAGGAGAAGTGTGAATACAGCATAGTTTCTATGATGTATTGCATGTGATGAAATTGCTCGAGTGCTGCAATTTTGATGAAAAGAGCTTACAGTTGCAATGTTTTCTGTAAACTCGATCTTGTTCTTAAGTATTATCTCAAGTGATTCACACAACGCGTAGATTTGCTTTCGCATTTTATCGTCTCTGGAAGTATAGATTATAGCTTTTAGTACACCAGGCCTTGGCATGTAGTGCAACAATACAGGTGTTCTGCTCTGTTTCAGTGCCTTGGCGCGTAACGATCTTCGTCGGAACATACAAGGAGACAAAGCTGACTAGATCATGTCAATGCCGAACCTGTTCTTATCCCAATCAATCACACTAGTGCGCTCATAGTAGAGGGTTTTCAGAGTCAGTTTCAAGTCCTGTAAAGAGTGATTTCATAAAAGAACTAAACCAGTTAAAGTATATGAAACGTTAAGTCACAACTTACATCGATTGTTTCATTGCTAATCAAAGCCTGAGCTGTCTCGAGTCCTTTTTGAACAACATATCCGATTTTGTCCGATAGAGATAGCCCGGATGCCTCAAATTAGATAAATTACGGAAGAAGTCGAACTTAGTGAGGTTCCTATCGCCTTTGAAAGTTAAATGATTCTCATAATCTCACTGCGAAATCAATTAGAAAGCCATACCGCCATTCGCAATTCTCCGATCCGCTTGACATCTTCGTCTGACATTTCTGAAAAAAAAGGATTCAAAAATCACCAAGAACGATTTTAAGTGCAGATAATCACAAACAATATCAAAAGTAAATATGGAAAACTTGAAACGACGAATAAATTACTCAATAAGAGATTATCAAACATAAAGGAATTCACCCGGAGCGTCCTTTAAACGTCACTTAAAAGCATGACCAGAGGGCCGCACTCTTCAAGCTCACAAAGTTAATGAACAATTTTCCATTTTATAAGTTCTTTTTCTTTGAAAAGACAGAGACGGTTACATTTTTTTAAATTCAGCCTAAGAAGTAATAATAAGTAGTGATAATGCAAACAGTTATGTCATGTTGAGAACAATCAATTTATAAAGAAGTTTATTTGAGCGTGTTATCAGCAATGAGATGGTTCCAGAGATCGAGAAGCGGAGATAAAACTTGCAATAAGAGAGGGTCAATCGATTTTATACGTTTGAAGAGCGAAATAGACTTCGAAAAGACACACTGTGATTTGAAAGTTGAAATTGATGGAAAAAACTGTTTGGATTTTCTGAATTAAGAACTCTTTCTGAAAAATATTGGTTGCAAAAAGATTTTAGAGAAATTTCAACAACTTCTGATGACTTCGCTGATGTTTCGCGAGATTATGTATTTGAGTGTATCTTTTTTCACAAATTTCACATTTGAAGGGGCGCCTCACCTCTATGTCATCTAAATAATATCGAGATATATTACCATATAGTTTGGATACATTACCAGAATGAGTTGACAAATGTGTTGCAAGATATTTTTTCTGTGGGTATCTCTTCTCGCAAATTTCACATTTGAAGGCTTTCTTGACTTCTATGTCATCTAAAAAAGTTTATGTCACTATAGTGACTAGAAAGGTTACCAGAATGAGACGCCAGATGTACCGAAAGAGTTCCTTTCTGTGAAAATCGCTTTCCGCAAATATCACACTGGAAAGGAAGCTTCACCTCTATGTCGTCTGAAACATATTTGTTTTGTGAAAAAAAGGTTTGTTGAAATCGAGTCCCCGAGCCTGTCTCGGCTCTATTCTCCACTCCTTTTCTTTGCCTGATTCAGAAATTATGAGAGTTTGTTTACCTGAATGAAGTTTTTCATGCACGTTGCGAATCCAATTCGATGCGAATCTTTTTTTGCAGAAGTTACACGGAAATCCTATATGTCCTAGAAATAATCCGGATGAGAATTCTAAACACATAGTATGATAAGAGCTTCTTAAGAGACCGGCTCTGGGAAAATTGACCTACCCCCGGACATCGCGCCAGGACTTTCGAACCGGGCCGCCATACGCATATATCTTGGAGGCCCTTTGGCCTTATTTACAAAAATGTTGACATCACTGGCCGTATTGCGAAATTCGGCGCGCCCGGTGCGCGCGAACTTTGAAAACTGCATTTTCGTATCTCTTCAACGGAATAAGCTAGAACCAAAATTTCTTCAGCATTGTGTTTGGGTTGACGTAAGTGCACAGGAGCACTATTGGGATAATTTTTAGGTCGAGCCTGAAACTGAATTTTGGTTTCAAAATTTTAGTTTTATCAAGTTTTCAGTACCGCAACGTCAATTCTGCCCACGCAAAGTAGGTATGTGGATGCACCCAAGTCCCTCCTGCACCGATCCCACCACACTTGGAAGGAATTGGAATGCCAGCTTTTTTGCAATGTTAATCTGAGTGGTCCGGAGTCAGTTTCTGGCCTGCTTCAACTGGTGTTTCCTATGTATTCTTTATGAGGTATCTTGAACAAACCAGTCAAATGGTGATACTAGGCCATTATGCGAATTATCATCACCATAGGAGTCGATTCCGACATGATTTTTTTTTTTTTTTTTTTTTGGACCATGACCCGGGGTTCATGGTCTCGGAGTGGCCCACCACAATGAACCCGGGGTCATGGTCCAAAATATGCCCAAAAAGTCATGACGAAGGAACTTCAGATACTGTACGCCAATGTGAAGTACAGTAACCCAACAATCCACTGTACCCCGTATTACCGTATTCTGGCTATCGCGGAATCGTGAACTGACTTTTCAAAACACATTTCCGAAAAAAATCACAAATTCTTGGTCGAACAAGCTACAATTGATTTTCATATTGCAGGGTAATAGTAACGATAAGAGTGTGCCGTGCCACTACTCTGCTGAATTGTAGGGCAGGTTTCAACAATTAGTGAGAGAATAGGAAAAGAGAATTTCTGAGCATACTTTTCACGATCTGCGAATTTCAAAAGCACAGCAAAATAGTGGCACGACACATTCTTATCATTACTATTACCCTGCAACACGAAAACAAATTGTAGCTTATTCGATCAAGAATTTGTGAATTTTTTTTCGGAAATGTCTTTTTTAAAAGTCAGTTCACGATTCCACGATAGCCAGAATACGGTAATACGGGGTACGGTGGATTGTTGGGTTACTGTACTACACATTGGCGTACAGTATCTGAAGTTCCTTCGTCATGACTTTTTGGGCATATTTTGGACCATGACCCCGGGTTCATTGTGGTGGGCCACTCCAAGACCATGAACCCCCGGTCATGGTCCAAAAAAATCATGAGGTCGGAATCGACTCCTATGGTGATGATAATTCGCATAATGGCCTAGTATCACCATTTGACTGGTTTGTTCAAGATACCTCATAAAGAGTACATAGGAAACACCAGTTGAAGCAGGCCAGAAACTGACTCCGGACCACTCAGATTAACATTGCAAAAAAGCTGGGATTCCAATTCCTTCCAAGTGTGGTGGGATCGATGCAGGAGGGACTTGGGTGCATCCACATACCTACTTTGCGTGGGCAGAATTGACGTTGCGGTACGGAAAACTTGAAAAAACTAAAATTTTGAAACCAAAATTCAGTTTCAGGCTCGACCTAAAAATGATCCCAATAGTGCTCCTGTGCACTTACGTCAACCCAAACACAATGCTGAAGAAATTTTGGTTCTAGCTTATTCCGTTGAAGAGATACGAAAATGCAGTTTTCAAAGTTCGCGCGCACCGGGCGCGCCGAATTTCGCAATACGGCCAGTGATGCCAACATTTTTGTAAATAAGGTCAAAGGGCCTCCAACATATATGCGTATGGCGTCCCGGTTCGAAAGTCCTGGCGCGATGTCCGGAAATAGGCGAGAAAGGTAAATTTTCCCAGAGCCGGTCTCTTAAAATATGCTTGATATTAGGTTGATTCATAAGTTTCCGTGGGTTTTTGTTTTGCATTTATAAGCTCGCCAACGTGACCAACCTCCAGATCTCCTACTGTATAATTTAGGGGGAGGGCTGGCCCTCACTATTGTACTTTTGCCCCAAACCTCGACCATGATATTGGGGAGTTATAATTTTTGGTGTCGGGCGTATGAAGAAACATATTGCAAATTGTGAATTTATGTGAGCTCTATTTTATTTTTTTACTATGCGAGGAGTGATCCCCCAAATCTGCCTTACATTGCAGTAGTTGGGCTAGGGTTGCTTGTTCAGATGAACACCTAGCATCAGCTTTTGAAGTAGGCAGGCGGGCAGTAGGCGGCCCAATACATAAATTTTGATGATTAAATTCAGGTTTTCAGAAAAATGATACTCTAGATAGAAGTATTGAAATTTCATAAGAATATTATCGTTAGGTTATCAGGCCCCTTCACTTTCATTCATATGAGAAATCCCAGGATCATTCGAAGGACACACAGGTCGGACGAAAATGATTTCTATGAAAATCAGAAGAGCTCTATTGCAGAATAGGCGCTTCTATCATGCGGTTTTTTAGTAGCCGATTCCTCGCTATATGCTCAAAGGGATAACTAGTCAATGTACTTCGTGTATGTGAAAACGTTTCGATTGTATCTCAACTCTCCGTTGAGCACGAGAATGAGAAAATGAGAGCTTCATTTTCTACTACGCAAACTTTGGTCAAGCTCTGTTCCTCCCTTACAGAGCTGAGAGGGTTGATGTGAGGGGCGCTATGTAGAGTATGCAAGCCCTCAATGTATTCAAAAGAACGTGGGTTGATTGACCAAAAATGAAGAGAGATCGGATGTGAAATGCAAAAATGTAAAAACCCGCGGAAACTTTTGAATCAACCAGATACTTGCTTACTTTATATGAATTACCTGAATGTTTTTTTTCTCTCACATGCTTTGCGAGATAACGCTTCTCTCGGAATGCGCTCTTGCATTTATCGCATTTATGAGGGCGACTAGAGACAACTGAAAGATTGTTTCTTGTACCGCTTTCGAAAAACAACGAACTTACTTTCGGGTTTCTTTCTCTGAAGTTGCAGGTTGTTCCCGTTCTTGCCCGCAACGTTAGATTTCCTCTCAAGAATAGCTTTCTTCGCTCTTCTTTTTGGCGAGTTCCTACTTTTATTCTGGACAGGGTCGTACAAATCATCAGAGTCATCAGAGTGCTCTTCTGCACTAGTCTCCTAAAAGAATTTTCTGCATTTTAAAATGTAATATCAAATTATTTCCGCCATCGCTAATTTCTTCCAAATAACTTCATACCCTGCCATTTTCGTCTTCTGCCATGATCTCCACTAGTTCTTCCTCGTGCAAAGGTAATTGAACATCGTCTCCAGTTTCCACATTCTCGTTCTGCTTATTCTAAATTCAGCGGTTGAACGGTGTTTGTTTGAAACAAAAAAATCAGTCAACAATACATATTATAATAGAGACAACTGAAATATTTACGTTTCGTTCCAGTGCCTCCTGAGAATTGTCGACAAGGTTCTGCTGTTGCATTGCCTCATCCATCTCTTCGTTATACTCCTGATTTTTTTCGTGAAATGAACATCAATTTCTGCGGTTTTTACCTGCTTTATTCGATCGTTGAGAGGCATCTCTAGTGTTTCGAAATTTTCCGCTTCCTGAACACGGGAGAATATTTTAAACAAACTCAGAGGATACCTCGAATTTCGGAAGTAGCAGTGCTTCATCTATCTCGTTTATAGCAACCTATAACGGAGTTCGGAATTATTACAAGAGCAAACAAATCGCAAAGGTGAAAATAGGATTACTTCTGTGGGTTGCGTTTGAAGGCTGCTCTTAGATTTTCGTTGGATTCCAATGTCGTTGTCTTCTAAGGGGCTATTTACAATTTCTTCAAGTACTTTCTCAAAATTTGCAGATGCAGCTGAATCAAAAGCGGTTTTTGATTCGATCTGAAGTCATTGAATTTTCTGGATAGAATACGATTAAGAATACTTGTCAATTGACATGTGCAAACAACTTACAAGCGCAATTTTCGTAGCAATTTTATTTATTGAGCTGATCTTGTACTTCAGGACAATTTCAAGAGATTCGCACAAGGCATAGATTTGATGTCTCATTTTGTCGTTTCTGGAAATAAATCTATCAAAGCATTATTGTGAATTTTATTTTAGAGTAGTCTGTAGATGTTGAAAAATAGAAACTTCATTCTTTCCCAGGACCATTCAATTGAATCTATCTCTTTTCTTTCATTTCAACGCGATTTGATTCGAACCTGTTTTTATCCCAAGCAATTACATTATTCCGCTCATCACACAAGGACTTCAAAGTTAGCTCCAAATCCTGCCAATATGTAAGTTTTGCATTTCAAAAAAAATTGTAAACAATTGACGTCGATTCTTACCTCTATGGATTCATTGCTGATCAAAGCCTGAGCTGTGTCGAGTCCTTTTTGAACGACATAACCGATCTTGTCAGAGAAAGATAGTCCGAAAGCCTATAGTGAGAAAAATGATGGTATTACGAAGTCCCACCAATCGAATTATGGACCTTATTGTTACTTTGAAATCTAGTAGAAAGCCTTACCGCCATTCGTAATTCTCCGATCCGCTTGACATCTTCCTCAGACATTTCTGAAAAGTGAAATTACTGCAAGTTGAAAATACTATCAAAAATGATTTTGCACTGCACATTCGGTCTCTAAAGTCTCTACAGACGCGAGGTAGGTTAGATAATCGAGAAATCAACGCCTCTGAGCTCTTGGCAGCGCTGCCAGAGGGCGACACTCTTCAACTCGTAGATCTATCCCTCAAGTACTTTGTATGCAAAATTAAGTGTCAATTAGGGAGATGTACATATCACTTCGCTCCTCGCTGCGTCTGTCTGTGCGGAGTCATTTCCTGTCAAGTGTTTTTTGAAAATTTTTGCTAAGTTTGTTGTTGTTTTTTTTTTTCACAGCATTTTTTTCAATTAAAGTGATTGAAAGGATGGAAAACATTGAATAATCAGATCTGAAGTAATGAAAGCATTGGCGCACTGATAGATTTCCAAGTTCAAGTCATTAGAAAAAAAATTTATTTGAGAGCAATATATCGGGTTGTTCGGAAAGTTTCTTTCTTTTTTGAAGCTCGATGAATCTGTCCCTAAATCCGTTGGCTTCAGCTCAATCAACTTTTGGTTTTCTGTAGTATATGAGGCTGTTTGCGTAAGGTTCAACAAGGCTCAGCAGTGGTTTGGAACAGGGTAAAAGTCGAGATGTCTGTAAAGTTGGCTCCAGGGGTCTTTTTTGACCCTCTACACGAAAAACCAGGCCATTTTTTATTTGGTCACTTTTTCGCTCCAGGGGACCGCCCCCTTCATTCTAGCCATAATCATGTTTGTATTTTTTTCTATGCCAAAAATTGGTCGAAATGGGCCAAAATCTCGCGAACGCGACCAGAATTTCGAGCTCTTTTCAATGGTAATTTTTTTGTATTTTTATCTTTTTTAGTTCGCCTGAAAAAGGCTTTTTTTGACAGAGTGCTCATGCCCAGCCAAATTTTTTACCATCGAAAGAGCATGTTCTCCTGATAATTTTTCACTATATATGTATGGGGTAAATTCTTGCAGGAAAGTTTTTACAGCGATTCTTGTGCGGCGCACTCGCGCTATGAGCGTGTTTTCTCGCGCTGGTATAGGTGGCATAGTACGAAGTCGCCAGGGCTCCAAAGCAGATCCCGTTGGTTCGAATCCCCGCCGTGGTAAATGTCTTTTGCCAACATTTTTTTGCCATTATTTCACACTTTTCATAGAAAAATTATGAATAATAGAGAACATGAACGAGAGAACCATAAAGACCGTCTCCATAAAATAATTACCACCCCTCCCATGATATTCCACTAGATTCAGCCCGCAACTCTACCATGAATTGAGAAGGTCTGGGCTCCTGATTGATCAAGTGCAGGTGTTCTGAATCTCATTCGCTTACCAGGAGCGCCAAACACACGCAACGTTCAAAAATTCGATTTTCATTTTTTTTCAGCCGTACAAGTAATAGTCAAAACTGTTTTCGCATCTTATTAGTGAGCTCAAATGAGCGATCTCTGGTCGGGAAAGTTTGGCTAGCTTCGATTCCAGATTTGTTTTTTTCAGGAAATTCCGGATTGAGAGAGGATCTACATAGTACACAGTAGGTTTGCCGGTTCGGTTTCGGTTTCGGATTTACGGCCCCTCTCACCTGATCGCTTTCCTGATCGCGTGACAGCGATCAGGAAAGCGCACTCAAAAGTAGTGCCGAACTGCGTCACCGAGCGAGGGGGGAATGAGAGGAACTCGGGGAGGCATTGTTTAGGGGAGACTCTCGCACGTTCG
>LS499510.1:273136-328066 GCA_900490845.1 Pristionchus japonicus
GGGGTAGAATTTGGTGCTGATCACGCCTGTCAACTTCATTTTTCATGAAAGTCAAAAATAAAATTCAAAAATGGAAGTTTTCACTGAGTAGGTTGTGGGCAGTGCGACCGGCATAGATCGATCGGGCGTGACGAGAGGATGGCAACTATAAAGTTTGAGACCAATAAACCATCGGGTGTTCGAGATAGGAGTGAGATAGCGAGTCAAGATTGCGGGTGAAATCGCACGTCCTCCACTTGTTTACTCTTTGACCCCTTCCCTTCTCATGCAAATCGCCCTCTCTCCCCTCTCGCCTCTTTGCGCTCTCTCCCTTCCCCACACTCTCTCGTCGGTGAGAGGGAGACGAGGGAAGGGAGGGGCGATTTGCATCAGAGATCGGAAGGGGTCAGAGAGTAAACAAGTGGAGGACGTGCGATTTCACCCGCAATCTTGACTCACTATCTCACTCCTATCTCGAACACCCGATGGTTTATTGGTCTCAAACTTTATAGTTGCCATCCTCTCGTCATGCCCGATCGATCTATGCCGGTCGCACTGCCCACAACCTACTCAGTGACAACTTCCATTTTTGAATTTTATTTTTGACTTTCATGAAATATGAAATTGACAGGCGTGATCAGCACCAAATTCTACCCCAGGGACCATAGTCACTTATTTTTAGCGATCTCGGCGGCTGAGCGGAGCCCTGGGGACCATTTTAGACGCGCGACCGCAGGGCACCAAAAAAGGCCCAAAATGAAAAATGAAAGTGTTCATGTCCTTCAGCACCCTCAAGAACCCCAAATAACACGGTTTGAGAAAATCGAACATTTTGAGCTGTGCCAGACCCAGACTGATTTGATCGACTCTCTCGCGAACGGCCTCATATTGCATGTCCATAATATTTAATTGAAATAGAAAGGCTCACACTGTCAACCATCGAGTTGATCTTGTTTTTAAGAATAATCTCAAGAGATTCGCAAAGCGCATAGATTTGTAGCCGCATTGGGTCGGCTCTGAAAAAAGTAATCATAAAAGAGCGGATCGTGACACAGATATTGCTAAAACTCGATCAATGATCAATAAAACTCGATCTTACCTGTTTTTATCCAATTCTATTACATTATTACGCTCGTAATTCAGGGATTTCAGAGTGAACTCCAAAATCTAAAAAATTCGCATTTGAAAGGTTGACAACAAATATCGTGTGTTGAATTGAAAACATACATCGATCGCTTCATTTTTTATCAACGCTTGAGCCACTCCTATTCCTTTGAGAATAACTGATCCGATCAGATCAGAGTTAGAGAGAGCAAATGCCTGTGAAAAATAAATTGTCACTATCTTCTGATTAGCTGATTCTCACCGCCATTCGTAGTTCGCCGATCCTCTCGACATCTTGTACTGACATTTCAGCAAATAAGAAATTTGAAACGGGCTGAAAATTTAGGATCAAGAGGTTTGAGAGAAAGTGCGTAGATGCACAAACGATAGCGCACCGAACGAACTTTAAAACTATTACAAAACAAGGCGAGGAAGATTGGAATAACGAGAAAAACGCCTCTTACCTTTTTGCAGCATTACCAGAGGGCGACACTCTCCATCTCCGAAGGTCTCTCAAGAACTTTGTATGTAAAATATGAGTGAATTTGGGAGGTCGTAGATATCTGATTTTCGTTGAACGTTGTACGTGTGCATTGTTTCTAGTGAATCGTTTGTTCACATCTTCCCATAAAAAACTAGAGAGTGACAACTTTTTGGATATCAGTGAACGAACAAATTGCAACGCGATAAAATCGGAATATTCTGATTTGTGAACTTTATCAACAGTGGATCAACTTTATTTTCACATTACAGTATATTAACACTGAACGATCCGGTATTTTGAATAATGGAGAGATTGTATGAAGTGACGTTATGTATTATTTGAGAGAAATGAAATGTGTTGCAGATACTGATCAAATCAGAATTTCGAACTCTTTCTGAAAAATGAGATTTAATCGTTTTTTAGATAAAATATAAAATAAAAACTGCCTTTGATGGATTTGCAGATGCCCCACGAGATTATGCTTATTTGTGAATCTCTTCTCACAAATTTCACATCTGAAGGGTCGCCTAACATCTATGTCGTCTGAAATATGATCTATTTTCGTTTGAAGATTTGGACTCGGGAAAATATACCTGAATGAAACTTAGCATGGCTGCTGAGTGCCGACTTATACACAAATTTCTTATTGCAGATATTGCACGAAAAACCATCGGATCCTGAAATAAATACAGTTTTGAACAAAATTTGTATTTCCGATGAAAATATGTTCTAAATTTGAAGCTGCGGTCGATATACTGATACACACTACCTGAATGCTTGTGTCTCAAATGCGCTGTGAGATTTCGCTTTTGACGGAACGCGCTTTTGCATTTATCACATTTATGAGGGCGACTCGGGACTACTGAAAGATTGCATCTTGTAACGCTTTCGAAACAGAACGATGCAACTATTGCACTTACAGTCGGTATTCTTCCTCTTGGTTTGCACGTTCTTGCTAATATTGTTCTTGCGAGCAGCTTTAGGATCCTTCTTCTGAACATTGTTCTTAGCCCTTCCTTTAGGCGATTTTTCCCCGACACTCCTATTCGGATTTGGATTGTACAAATCATCATCGTAATCCTCAGAGCCCTCTTCTTCACTAGTCTCCTGAACGAAATCCTGATGTGCCAACATTGGAGGGAGACGAAATGAAATCGAATAGTTTTGCGATTGACACCCTGCAGCTTACCATTTCATCATCTATTTCCGTTTCTTCCAATTCTCCTGATGTTTCTTTTTCAGGTTGCGGAGGTTGAACACCGTCTTCAATTTCAACGGCTTCATGATGATCTTTGCGAATCAAAGGAGAATGGTTTGAATCGTCCACTTCAAATTCTCCTTTCCATTCCTGCCAGTTAATAGTGAAAATGGGATAAAAATATTCCCACTGTACCTGCTTCACCACCCCGTTGAGAGGTATTTCGAGCGCGTTGAAATGTTCAGTTTCCTGCAATACGGATTTACTTCTATAATATTCGAAAATGATCCGACCTCAAGTTTCGTTATCGGATGCATTAGCACCTCGTCATTGGTAGCTGGTTGGGTAAAATCGAGGGCTACTTCAACAGGGTTTGCATCAGCACACTCATACTCTTCCAGTGGGACAACGACATCATTAGGTTTTGGTTGCAGCAGAAAATCTGTTTTGGCTAAATCAAATGATCCGGTCGGGCCACCCTGAAGGTTATATCATCCGCTCAGTTTTTATCCCTCAGGTTTGGTGGAAACAACTTACAACGTTCTGAGCAAGTTCATGCGTAAAATTGATCCTATCTTTGAGTATCAGCTCAATCGATTCACACAACGCGTATATTTGCTGTCTCATTTTGTCGTCTCTGGAGATTATATCACATTATTTTCAGAGTTTATAATCGAACGGTGTGGTAACAAGACAGAAAGTCAACTTGGCTGCTCTGCATTAGCATGTTGGCCTAGGAAAACAACCTAGAAATCACCTATAACAGAACCTTTCATGTCATTTTCAAACCTGTTCTTGTCCCAAGCAATCACATTATTACGCTCGTAACTGAGGGATTTTAGAGTGACTTCCAAGTCCTGAAAAACAAGTCCATCAATCAATCTCCTGTAGATATGTTCGGGTTCGTCATAGCAAGCAACAAGTCGAAACTTACATTGATTGCTTCATGGTTTATCAAAACCTGAGCTGCTTCGAGTCCTTTTTGCACAACCGAACCGATTTTATCCGAGAATGATATCCCAAGAGCCTTGAATTAAAAAAAAAACTAAAGCACGATATAAAATTCAATGTAATTATGATATAAAAATGCATTACATTTCAACCTAAAACCTTCTCTGAATTGAATAGGAATGACATACCGCAATTCGTAAATCTCCGATCCTTTGAAGATCATCATCTGTCATTTCTGAAATAATGAAATGAAAACAAAGCCAATTGAAAATCAGCAACAATACAAAAATGGAATAAAAATGACAACAGTTAAAGCCCGAGTGTCGAAAGGCACAGGGAAGAGATGAGTCAAAATGAGATAAAGTTTGAATGAGGGTTATGAGAGGTTGAAAGTAATACGCTACTGAAGTGCATGGAGCATTGCCAGAAGGGCTGTGATCTCAAAAAATGTATGATCGTGTTTATCGAGTATGGGACAATTGTAATTTCAATGCAAAACAATTGTAATTCCAATTTAGGAGCAATAATTTTTGTGCATTTTCGTTTGATTGACATTTTTATGTGCATGGTCAGCAGTAAACGCGGAGACGTCGACTGTTTGAATGAGAAAGAGGAGAGAAGATATTGTGAGTCGAAAACTGAAACCAGAAGAAACGTGTTGAAGACAATTACCGAATCAAAACTTGGAACTCCGTATGAAAATATTAAATTTAATTTGGAGATCATGAAAATTTTCAACAACCTTTGATGTGTTTGTAGATGCGATGCTAGATGAGCTTTCCGTGCTAATCGTTTCCCACAAACGTCACATGTGAAGGGCAGTTTCACATTTATGTCTTCTGAAATGATTGAACAATAACTTCAATATCGAGAGTTTTCAAAGATCACCTGAATGAAGTTTGAAATGCCTGTCGCGAGTTCTCTTAGAGACGAATCGCTTGCCGCAGACGTTACAGGGATAACCATTGCGCCCTGACAATAACCGAGTTTCTAATTGTGAACAACAAATTTTTCGAGCAAATTCGACCAATAATGTCTTAGAATCAGACATGATCAACTGAAACGCGTTGGCATACATTACCTGAATGATTCTCGTTCATATGCGTTGTGAGAGAACGCTTATTTCGGTATGCACTGTTGCATTTATCGCATTTATGAGGGCGATTCGGAACTACTGAAAGATAATGCATTGTTCCACTTACGACAGTGTAACCATTGAACTTACTGCCTGTATGCTTCCCCTTGGTTTGCAGATGCTTGAAGATATGGTTCTTACCAGCAACTGTCCGGCCTCTATTACGAACATTGTTTTTAGCCCTTCCTTTAGGCGATTTTTTCCCGACACTCCTATTCGGATTAGGAATGTACAAATCATAATCGGAATCATTGGAATCATTATCTTCACTAGTCTCCTGAATGAGATAGTGTTGTGAAAGAAATATGCCAAATGGCATACCATTCGATTCTCTTGTTCACGTTCATCAGCAGGCACATTTTCATGCGGCAATCGTTGCTGATCATCATCAGGTTCCAAACTTTCCATTTTCTGAAAAAAAACTGTGTTCGAGCTGTGCATTTGATTCCGCATGTCTAGCTCCAATGAACATACATTTCTCTCCAGTGTTTCATCAGGCAGCTCCGCTTGGATTGACTCTTCCTCCTCCAAATCTCCGTTGAATTCCTGCGAATATTAAAATCAACATCAATATCGACAGACTTTACCTGTTTCACTAGACCGTTGAGCGACAATCCAAGTTCATCGAACTATTCAGCATCCTGCAAATTGATTTTGTTTTACCCGGAATCTTTGAGTAGATAAACCTCAAGTTTGGGAAGAATGTGCAATGTCTCCTCAACTTCATTGGGAAAACCTTCATTCCGTTGAATTTCCAACATGTTAGTTGCTGATTGGACGATATCGACAGGTTGTTGGGCAGTCGTAGTATATGAATCGACACCCTCTGTCTCCTCGACATGCACAACAGGATAGATATCGGATTTCGTAGAAACAGCAAGATCAATAGCACCGGGTTGGACTTCCTGAAAGCAAGACTTCACCCCAAACATTTGTAATCTTCGAAACGAAGAAAAAGGGAAAACTCACAAATGCAGTCTCCTGCTCCACTTCATTCAACGATGTAATCTTGTTCTTGAGAATAATCTCAATAGTTTCACAAAGTGCATAAATTTGCTGCCTCATTGAGTCGTTTCTGTAAAATTCACCTATTATAATTCTATCAAACCGATCAAACCGATCAACCTATCAAACCGGTTTTTATCCAAAGCAAACACATTATTGCGCTCATCATGCATGGATTTCAAAGTAAACTCCAAAACCTATAAAATTTGCATTTGAAGTGTTTGACAGAAAGTATCATGTGTTGAATTGAAAACAAACATCGATCGCTTCATTTTTTATTAGGGCTTGGGCGATTCCTATTCCTTTAAGAATCACTGAACCGATCTGATCAGAGAACAAGAGTCCGCAAGCCTAGAACAAGCTAATGGTTAATGTGCAAAGTTGTGGCCGAAGGCAATTCGAAGCTTCTTTGGTTTCGGACTGGAAAAGTCGTCCAGAAACCGGAGAACTACCGATAATTTGTTTCAAACACTAGAGTTAATATCTTACCGCCATTCGCAATTCTCCAATCCGTTTGACGTCTTCATCAGACATTTCTGGAACGAGAAAATGAACTGCAATGATGAAATTTTTGGAAAAATTTAAGAGAAAAAATGAAAAAATTAAGAATGCAATGAATTGACTTCGAGCATTGACTCATTTGTGTATGAGAAGCGATGCCAGAGGGACTGTAGTCTAAATTTTCAAGATCTTTTTTATGCGAGCGAACGCTTTGTAAATTGTAGAATTCTTCGACATCGATTCAACCCGACGAGCGAAAACATGACGTTGGTTTAAAAAATGAATTTATCGACAGTCTTTCCACTTCGCACATTCTCTATCTTTATGCGCTTATGATAGTAGATTATATTGAGTATCACAAGAGAAAAACAATTGGGGTTTATATATTGAAATAATAATAGCAATTGTGCACAGACTGTCGCTTGAGATATGATAACACGGGTAAAAATATATTTATTAGAGTGCCCGATCAACAATGAAAATGAGGATGAGTGAAAATGAAAATGTAAATTTTTCATTATCTTGATATCCATTCAGTATTTTTGAACGGTGAAGACACAGCGTAAAGATATATAAAAACAGGATGTTGCGATGCAATGTGTAGTGTCGGGTTAGAATTTCGAGCTCTTTCTAAAAATATATTTTTAATGAGTTGATGAGTTTGCAAATGTGTCGCGAGATGAGCTTTTTGCGTGAATCTCTTCCCACAAGTTTCGCATTTGAAGGGAAACTTCACATCTATGTTATCTAAAATATCATATTATTTTTTTGTAAAGATTGTAGATTAACCTGAATGAAGTTTCGCATGCTTATTGTGACCCCTCTTTGAAACGAATCGTTTGCCGCAGACTTTGCATGGATAACCATCATTTCCTGTTATTGATACGGTGTCGAAAAAGGTAGACAAAAGACAAAAGAGAAACTTCAGTGCATTCCAATGCATCACCTGAATGCTTATCTTTCACATGTGTTCTGAGATTACTCTTCTGACGGAATGAGCTGCTGCATTTATTGCATTTATGAGGGCGATTCGGGTCTGCTGAAAGAGTGTATTTTGAAGCTCTTTCAATAGCGAATAATGCAACTATTGAACTTACTGTCGAAATTCATTTTCTGTATTTTCTGGTACTTGTCAAGACCGTTATTGCTCGTATTTTTACGTTTTCTCTTTGGAACAGCGTTTTTCATTATTTTCTTGGATGATTTTTTCCTGGAACTTCCACTACTTCTACTCCGATTTGGATTGTACAGATCATCATCGGAATCGCTTTCTTCACTTTTTTTCCTGAAAGAAATAGTATCAAAACAAATTATTTCGCAATATCGATCCGACATTCTGCAAATTGGCATACCATTCCATAATCTTCTTCCTCGTGTTCACTTTCTTCAACGGACACCATGTCATTCGGAAGTGCTTGATAATCATCATCAGTTGCCATATTTTCCATTTCCTAAATATACAAAATATGTTGATGTTCTGATTCCGATTTCGAATATCTTGCTCCTATGTACATACATTTCTCTCCAGTGTTTCATCAAACAGCTCCGCTTGGATTGACTCTTCCACGTCCATCCCTCCTTTTAATTCCTGCCAATGCAGTATGATAAAAAGCACAGTCTCGATATTTCTTACCTGTTTTGCCAGCCCGTTCAGTGCCAATCCAACCTCATCGAGGTATTCAGTCTCCTGCAAAAACGACTTGTTTTGTCTCGAAACAAAAACAAAAATGTAGATATACCTCAAATTTTGTAAGAATGTGCAATGTATCATCAACTTCATTGGGAAAACCTGCAGAAGGTATCTGTTGAATTTGGATAATGTTGGCATCTGATTGGATGAAATCGATAGGTAGCCGGGCATTCGTAGTACGTGAATCGACTCCATCTTGCTCGAGGGCATAGTTAACAGGAAAAATCTCGGCTTTCGTTGAAATATCCAGATCGATAGGTGCGGGCTGAACGTCCTGAAATGCAGACTTGTTTCAAAATTTCGATGTTGGAAACGAAGGAAAAGGGAGAACTCACAAAAACATCCCCCTGCTCCATTTCATTCAACGATGCAATCTTGTTCTTGAGAATAATCTCAATAGTTTCACAAAGCGCATAAATTTGTTGCCTCATTGAATCGTCTCTACAAAGGTCACAAATTGTTTTAAATGAGCGGATATCCAGCTTGAAATAACTGAAGCTAAATCTTAATAAGTTCAATCGCAAAATCCTACCTGTTCTTATCCTATGCAATTACATTCTTTCGCTCGGCATTCAAAGAGTTCAAAGCAAGTTCCAAATCCTGAAAAATAACGAACGCATTCAAACCGCACGATGCTCTAACCTATCATCAATATTATTTATATCTTACATCAACGCTTCATTCTCGATTAGAGCTTGTGCAACTCCTATTCCTTTGAGAATTACTAAACCGATTTTGTCCGAGAATGATAGACCGCATGCCTGCAACAAGCAAATGGATAAACATGGAAAATTGAAGAGGTCAGCAGCACAGTAACTCACAGCCATTCGCAGTTCTCCGATCCGCGTGATGTCTTCATCCGACATTTCTGGAACAGGAAAATGAGCTGTAGTGAGAGATTACGTGTGAGAATATGTGACAGGACGCGAATAGGTGGACGCTGAATGAGTGGTTGTCTTCTGCTAGAGATGAAGAACCAGGCAGGCATTGCCAGAGGGGCTGCACTAAACTTCGCAATGCTCAACCGTTTGTAAGCGTCATAAAATATCTTCTTCTGCCTAGAATCTGCCTCGCTATTAAAGTCACAGCTATGATATCTTAGAGAGTCAAAGCACATAATAAAACACAAGATTTATTCTGTATTTTTCGTTGTAATGATAAGGTTTGGTTTCATCATTCTGTGAGTATCGATCATCATGTTTCTTCCTGAGATCGGTAGGTTACCTGAAATATCACAATTGTCTTTTTTCAAGCCCAAAAAATAAACATAATTCCAGAAATAGAAAACCCTCACTTTTTGGCAGGAGCGGCCTTCTTGGCGGGCTCGGGAGTGCTGGCCTTGGCGGGAGATTTCTGGAAATGAAAACAATCGTAAAACCGTCAAGTTCACTTCGAGTCAAATGCGTCTAATTCCTCTCTTTCTTCCCACAAGTTTATGTCGTTTCAATTGTCGTTTCAAGTTAGGATTCCATGGTAATATCACGGTTTTTATGAAGACACTATGTATACTTTGACGTTAGCAAAAAACAATGTCTGCTGTTCGATGCTCCAGAGTTCTAACCTCCGGAGTCTTCTCGGGAGTCCTCGCGACCTTGTCGCTCTTCTTCTTCTCTTTCTGAAATGATATTATTGTTGTTATTATTGTTGTTATTGTTGATTTTATTGTTTTATTATTGTTATTGTTGCTGTTCACTCACCTCAGCCTGCTTGCCGCCCTTGTTGCGGGCCTTCTCCTCGTCCTGCTTCTTTGGCTGCAATATTTTAATTATTTTAATTTATTAATTATTAATTATTTAATTACCTCCGGAATCCTAGCCGCGCCTGCCTCGATCTCTTCCACCTCGATGCGGCGGCTGACCTTGCTGACCTGGAATCGAATTCATCAGCCCATTGTTACCATTTTTTTTTGAATTTTTTGACATTTAGAAACATTTCAGTAGAGAGTTTTTTTGAGTGAGAGATAACAGTACCTTCGACACCTTTCCTCCTCTTCCTCCTGCGGGCGGGGATCGCTTGCGGCGCGGTTTTCTGTGAATGCAGAAATAGAGCTATTTCCACTATCAAGTCAATAATACATGTTGAAAAGAATTTCGTCATTACTTTCTGAACGAATGTAACAATGCATTACAGAGTAATAGAGGAGAGGCCTACTGTTGAGGTTTCTTAGCAGAAAGTCTCTGCTAACGAGTGATACCTCTCCCGTTTCTCTCTCCAGTCCCCCTCACTCGCTGGGGCAGTGCCGCACTGCCCCAGCGAGTGATGGGGACGGGAAAGGGAGTCGGGCTCCCATAAAGAAGAAGGAATGACTAACTTGACCGGCGTCTTGTCATAGTCCCTGTCCTCGTTCCTCTCGTATCTCTCGTCTCCCTCATCCTCGGTTCGGTCCGAGTTGTCTCGCTGGAAATATTTTTCATTGTTTCTTTTAAGCCAATTATTCTAGAACTTCTTAGGCAACACAATGCTTATCGTCAGTTTGAACTTTCTGAACTACATCCGATCGATCGATGCATTGGTCCTACGTCTAGAGCCGTGCCGAGGATGTCGAGAGATAGAGATCGCAGTTACAAACCTCTCTCTTCTTGCGGCCGCGCTTCTTCTTCCTGCCCCTGCGGGACTCATCGTCGTCCGTGTAGTCCTGTAGAGAATATCAAAGATCAGAGACCAGAGATCAACCATCAGAGATCAAAGATCAGTTTCATAACTAGAGAGATCAATGCTCAATCGTCACATCACTGGAACCTTTATTTCAATTTGTTTTATCAGAAAGCAGAGATCAAAGAATTTGGAGGCTCAATTTGGAAAAGGGAAAATATATCAAAAATCAGAGACCAAAGATTAAAGATCAAAGTTCAAAGATCAAAGATCACCCACTCACCTCACTATCGTTCTCATCCGTCCTCGTGTACTCATCGTCCTTCTCGCCGCCCTTGCCGAGTTCCCGCTTCAGACGCGTCTTCTCTTTGACGAGTTTGAGCTGGAAAATCAAGATTCAGTTCTAAATCTGAGAAATCAGAGATCAATGATCAGTTTCTAAGCGGAGACCTAGAGAAAAACGATCATTCTCTTTAACGAGTTTGAGCTGGAAAAGAGCAGAGATCAAAGATCAAAATCAGTTTCTTAGTCATAGAGATTAGAGATCAGAGATCAGGCACTATTCAGAGTCAGAGAAATAAGCGTTAAAACTTCTTGTCTTAGACGAGTTTGAGTTGTGAAGAGTAAAGTTCAGTGTTCAGAGGCCAGAGATCAAAGATCAGAGATTAGATTTTTGAATTTTACAAAATCCCACCAGCATCTCCTCCATGATGATGAGATCGTCGTCGTCTTTGTTCTGAAAATTAAAGATCAAAGATCAAGCAGAATTCCGAGAGATCAAAGATCAACGACCAATAAGAAAAGTCCTCACATGACGCTTCTTCTTGTCCTTCTTTCTCTCCTTTTTCTTCGGATCTGACAGTTCATCTTCTTTGATATCCTTCATCTGGCTCTCTTTCTTGACTTCTTCTTTCTTCATCTCATCTTTCTTCATTTCTTCTTTCTTCGGTTCTTCTTTCTTGGCTTCTTCCTTCTTGACATCTTCTTTCTTAACTTCTCCTTTCTTGATTCCTTCCTTCATCAATTTCTCCAGTCTCTTCTTCTCCCAAACGTCCCACTTTCCGACCCAATCGAGGGGAAGTTTTTCATCAATCTGTAATGTGAATTGTTTTAAGAATCCATCAATATTTCCCATAAAATAAATACTATTTTTGTCCAATTTACCTTCTGTTCTCGCACAATCTCGTCCAGCTTGGTGTTGAAGAACTTGAAATCGCCCGCGTCCGCGTATTCCATCTGAGAAGAGTTTAGAGTTAATTCACGCCATACAAGATCGAAAAAGAGGAAATGAAGTCGCTTGCGTACCTTGTAAATCTTGGTAAGTATGTCGTGATATTGCTTCGGGAACTTGACTTTGCCGGCTGCAAAGGAATGAATGTTAATCGTTACAGCACATGCAAGACAGGGAAATCTAACCCTTCCAAACTGCGACAATCTAGCCTTGTTTGCCGTCAACGGCGATGCTCCCTCCTTCACTCAAACTCCTATCTGTTCCTAGACGAAAGCATCTTGAGATTGCAGGCTCCCCTCGAGCATTCCTCCCGGATCAACCATCGATCTCTACTTACCGGCCTCCAACGCCTTCGACTTCTCCATCAACTCGATCTTTGTCTTGATGATCCCATTCCCCTTTCTACTCAAATCTATTCTATCCCTTCCTAGGCAAACCTGCACAATATTGACTGCCCTATTGCTGGTCATACAGGCTAATTATCGAACAAGTCACACTCATAGTGGCCCAGTAGTCGCTATTCCTATGTTTTTACGTTAAATTTCATCGCTTGGTCTCGATTTAGCAGGGAGTTGATCTCACCGGCTTCAAGTGCCTTCGACTTCTCCATCAACTCGATCTTTGCCTTGATGATCGCCGGTCGATCGTTTCCCTTGAGCGTGCTCCACGTCAGGTTCTTCTTGTCGTAGATCTGCAAATCGTCAAGCTTACGCCTAATCCTAAGCATTAAACTTAAGATTTAGCCTTAAGCCTTAGGTTTAAGCTAAACCTCGAGCCTTAGCCCTAAACTTGCAGCTTTAGGCTTAACTTTGAGCCGTAAGCCTTAAGCTTCAACCCTAAGCACTCACATAAAGCATCATGTACAGCCAGACTTCCAGGTCGTCCCTCCGGCACTGCTCCTCGTTCTGCAGACTGCAAAGCCGTCAAATAGGAGAACCGTCAACTAGGAGAACCGTCAACTCTCAGGATAGATGCCATGACGGTAGGCATCTCCCTTTGGTGATGTGTAGTTGGTGACTATGACGTTAGGTATTTCATCTTTATCAGAGACTCCGACCAAATGAGATAGAATTGGGCGCTTTTATAGCGCCTCCGAATATTCGAGAGTGGCATTGATAAGAGTGTTAGCAAATGAATGAGCTCGCTATACAATCACACTATGACATCCCCGACCCGACGAAAGCGTGCGCCCTCGCCGCTTCATGGGAACACAATGAAGATGAAACAGTAAAATACTAGAAAAACTCTAATTCACAAGATGGTATTTGATACTAGAGAAAACTAGTAAATGGACGGGGCTACTGACAACGATGAAACCTAAACGTCTACACATCGATCTACTAGCGACTAGACAAGAAACTACTGAATTGGGTATGGACATGCTGGACTAGGCGGTAGGTTGAGCTGGGTACAATGCATTGAGGTATCGACAAAGAGCCACTTTTCACAGTTCGAAGGGGCTACCCCTTGGGGGGGACGGATCAGGGCTCTCTTTGGCCTCTCAATATCATGGCTCTCTGGCCTATCAATTTATTGCAAGAGTGGTAGCAAATAGATACAGTCGAGTGACGGGCTCACATGTTGACTTCCTCCCATCGGTTAGCCAGGCAACGATCGCTTCGCAGGTTCTCCATCCAGTAGTCGAGAAGAATCAGTGGTAGTCGCAGTAGATCAGAAGAAGTGAAGGAAATAGATTGACGAACTGACGGGGTCCAGCCTCCTGGTGGTTCAGATCCATCCAGGGGTGGGTGGGTCGGTAGGTCACCCTCGAGGCACGGCTTTTGAAGATGGTAGTGGTGTAGCGGTAGTCGAATAGCGGTGCCTCGCTCCTCCGGGAATCTCCATCTCAGGATAGATGCCTTGACGGTAGGCATCTCCCTTTGGTGATGTGTAGTTGGTGACTATGACGTTAGGTATTTCATCTTTATCAGAGACTCCGACCAAATGAGATGGAATTGGGCGCTTTTATAGCGCCTCCGAATATTCGAGAGTGGCATTGATAAGAGTGTTAGCAAATGAATGAGCTCGCTATACAATCACACTATGACACAACTAGGACAACCGGGATTTCTCCTTCCGGGATATAGCAATCCGAAACCGGAAAATTGTGATCATACCTGCGAATCGACGCGTACTTCAGCGTGCCCATGAAGGGGACCATCGCGCGCGCGACCCTGCAAAGCCGGAGCCGTTAATTGCAGGACCGGAACTAGATCAACCGGAACCGCAAATTAGTGCACCGCTCAGCTCCCAAGTCCGACTCTGGCTTATTTCACTTTCAGAACCGGATGCAGTACCGGCAAATTCCCGGAACCGCTTCAGCTCCCGGTTCCGGCTTCAACTTACTTCACTTTGCCGTCCTTCTCGCGGAACGGGCGCGAAATGCCGAAGTCGAGCAGATAGATGATGTTTTCTTTGGGCGGCAGGCCGACCGCGTAGTTGGCCGCCTTGATATCGCTGCAACGAGGACCGGGAATTAGGACAGAGCCGGAACCGGGACATCGTCGAGAGCCGGGATATATCAAGGACCGGAACCTGGATTTGGTCCAGAAGCGGAACCGTGACCTAGCAAAAGCCGAAGCCGTCAGCTAGCTTCCCTCCTCACCGATGCAGGATGCCGAGCTCGTGCAGCGCGTCGATGCCCGCGAGCGTCTGGCGCGCAATGTTGATATTCGTGGACGGGCTGTAAAGCCGGGGAATAGGTTACGGTTCTGACTCAAAACCGGTCCTGAATCCCGGTCCCGGCTCCCGGCTCTCGCTCACGTCGTTTTGCCATCCAGGAGCTCATCGATGACGTCCTTGAGCGAGCACCAGATGATGTCCATCACGTAGTACTTGAAGGTGGCCGTGATGCCTGCAATTTTCCGACCACTTCTTCTAATTCCCGGCTCTGACCATTTTCCGGTTCTGAAGACCGGATCAGGCTAAAGTGCGGTTCTATTAGCTGGTTCATTGCCTGAGCAGCACTAATTGACAAGACGTAGTACTTGAAGGTGGCCGTGATGCCTGCAATTCACCGCACACATCTTCTAATTCCCGGCTCTGAGAGTTCCCTGGCTTTAAAGACCGGATCAGGCGAAACTGCGGTTAAGTAAGCCGGTTCATTTCACAAGTGAAACTAATTGATGACTACAAGACGAAATACTTGAAGGTGGCCGTGATTCCTACGAATGTTCAAGGCTTAAAGCCAGATAATAAAATACGGTTCTGACTCCATACGGCTCTTGTCATACATACTGTATTTAGGAGTACGATAGTTAGGAGTACGATATCGATCAATAATGGCTACAGCACCCCTCTCATGCATCTTTACAAAGTGGCTCTTGACGATGAATGCTACTGTATGCCTATTACCGTAACCCAAGCGTACTGTGTTTAGGAGTACCGTAGATATGAGTGCGATATCGATCGATAATCGATTACCGTACCCCTATCATGCATCTTGACGAAGTGGCTCTTGTCGATGAGCGCGTTGGTGGAGGCGGCGATCGTCTCGAAGACGTGCGTTTCGACCTGAGATCAGGGACGAGATTACGGTATCGATCGATCAATTACTGTGTCGCACTCTAACTATCGTAACACCTCCATTATCGATAGATTGATTGCGCACTGTGCACTACGGTACTACATTCAAGTATCGATCAATTGATCGGCCTACCATACACACTAAGTACTGCAATAACTCAGTTATCGATTCCATTCAAATATCGATAGTCCCTATACCGTACACCGAATTCCGTTTTCTCTCAGTTATCGATCAGAAAAGCTATAGTGCTCCACTTTATCGATCGCCGGATACCGTACCTTCAGTCTCAACATCTTCTGCGAGTTGGGCATCGTGTTCGGCTCCACCTTCATCGCGAACGTCTTGCCGGGCTCCTTGAGCAGCGACACCTACAGGGCGACGTTTACTAAACGGCGGAACGCGGCACACCACGTGCACGCTACTGGGTGAAGAGGCAAGGGTACATCTGCCAAACACTATGGCGTGGTGAGGTATGGCGGCGTTTCTTCACACCATACACCACGGAAGAATGGTGTGCAGGCAGGGCGACGTTTCCGAAACATCAGAAACTACCGTATACCTTGTACACCTCGCCGAAGCCGCCCTTGCCCAGCAGTCTGTCGACCAGGTACTGGTTGCCGGAGTGCGCCGCGATCACTTGTCGGGGGAGCAGCATGGTCGGAGGCTCGGGCTGCAATGCGACTACCGTATCCTCCGCCTCACGCTGGCGGTTGATCGACAACTGACCTTTTTCTCCTTTTCATCCTTCTTGTCCTTCTCATCCTTCTTCTTGGGTGGGTGCATGACTTTGGCGCCCTTCTCGCTAGGAGTGGCGACTTTCTCGCCTTTGTCAGCCATTGTGGGGTACGGTAGGGGTACGGTGGAGCGAGCGGGGGAGCAGAGCGAGGCACGAGCGAACCGCCCGCGAATCGCGAGAGGCGAGGGAATGAGGGAAGGAGAGACGTGAGGAATGCGAGGAGTGAGGGAGAGGAAGAGTACTTTAGCATGGTAATTGAGTTGTCTTGTTATTGCAGATTTCGAATATTATTCTGCAATTCATATTGCTCAATTTACATCGAAATTAACTCTTTGTCTCTCCTCACTCCCTCCTCATCCTCTTTCTCCACTCGCCCTCTTTCTCGCCTCGCTCGCTCGTCCGGAGTGGTCGCCGCCGTGTGAATGGTGAGGGTTTCTGCTATGTTTGCCCTTTTTTCTGCGCATTTTCGCTTCCAAATGGGTACTGTTAGCCTTTCGTCTGAATACAGCTGTATTAGGTGCTTGGATAGTTGCACATTCTCGCCAAGGCTCACTATTCTTTCACTTACTGACGACGTTTACTAGAAGGCAGAACACAGTACACCATGTGCGCACTATCGAACGTGGAGTACTGTTTCATAACGACAGTACTACTGTTCTCTTATCTCACCTCTCCTCCCTTCCAGATCCTCCTCCTCCTCTCTTTGCTGGCCATCGGCGCCTCCGCCACGCGTCTGATCCAAGTTCGTCGATTTCCTTTCTTGTCTCTCTCTCTCTGATACCTAGTTCCGCTTCAAGTTGACTCCGATCCCACTGCTTAAGTTCGCCGAACTAGCACAAAAGTCGGCACTTGTGCAGTTCTCCGGAAGAATAGATATGTTTCACGAATTTTTAGATTGCTTAACGCAGGGTTGGTGGTAGGGTGGATTATGGATAGACACTCTTCCGGGGATCTCCACAAGTACCGCCTGCTTCTTTCGTAAAGAGCCGTGCTCATCCGACCTAGTGCCACTTCGAGTGCGGGTGATCACCCCTCTTGCGCGGGCGTTGCGCGGCCACAGCTCCTTTAGCGCCTGAAGACGTGTGAAGCCACTCCATTTCAGGACTTCGAGTGCGGGTCGGAAGACTGGACTAAAGATATCGCGAGAAACAAAATTTCGAAGTGCAACTATGCTGTCCAAGGTGCTCCTTCTCTCAATTAAAAAAATTCTTGAAAGTGCGTTTGGCTGTCGATCAACATGCACTGACAAGGGAACGTCAACTTCTTACTATGAAATTGGGGTTAGTGATAAATACCATTCGATAGAGCATCAAAAGGAGGTCAGGATTCCGTTTTAAAAGTCTGCTAATATTGTGTCTGGTGGGAGATAGGCCACTTTAAGGCAAATGTGCATTGAGCGAAAAATCCCGCTGCAAGTAGCTACACCTGGGCTCTTTTGCTGTGGAACAACCCAATGAATTGTGTAGAAGAGTCATTTACAGTACGCTGCAACTGAAATACAGATACTGCGTAATATAAATTAGAAAATACGTTAAATTCCTTCAGATGACGCGAATCTCTGCTGTAAGGAGCATGATCTGTGCTATGACGTGCACTCCATTCGCCACTACACCCAAGAATACTGTGATACGCGCTTCTGCAACTGTCTGCAGGTACTTTGCTCTTTGATCTCTGAACTTTGATCTTTGTGATCTGAACTTTGATCTTTGATCTCTGATCTTTGATCTCTGATCTGCCAATTCGACCCAATTGCAGGACGTGAGCGATCGATCGAAGAACTACACCTGCAGCGGGAAGCTGAACAGTTTCTGCTCTGCAGTGCAGAAGTGGGGCCGGAGTGCCTTCGATCAATGTGAGGATGGGTAATGGCTTGGTTTCTGGGGACTTGTTCAGTTCACCGAACCAGCCTCGCACTCCCTTACCTCCCTCTCATTCCCCTCTACCGCAGGGGAGAGCGGTGGAAGGATGAGAGGGGGGCTGATCGAGCGAAAGGAAAATTTCCACCTTTAAAGAGTCTGATTTGTTCTGTTGACGGGGATCGGATCTTTGATCTTTCAAGTCTGTCACCCGATTCCAGCCGTCACTCCGACCGACATGTCACTCAAGTTCGCCGATTTCGTCGACGAGAAGCCGCTCGGCGTGGAGTTTAAGAGTCTCGTGAACGCGTGCTACCACTCGAAGGGTAAGTGAGGGGTGTGCTACAGGGCTGTGAAAATTTTTACGATCTCCCACTTTTCCATGCTGTCTGACCGGCGAGAGAGCATTGGGAAATGAGAGACCGCAGATATTGGCACATTCCTGGTGTGCCGAACCAAAAAGCGTCATTTCCAATGGAAAGAAGAGCTTCCCGCATTCCATACTTTTGAAGCACTCACCATCTCATCATCATCAATTACATCATCAATGGCAATTCAACCATAAAAACTTCAGGTATCGCAGTGCACTGCCACAACACCGTCTTCAACTGCCTTCAGAGCAGGCACGAGCGATTCAGACGTCTCGTTGATGTCGTGGTACGGCAGTTGAGCTTAGTTTATTTTCTAGTCTGGAAACACCTGTTTTGCATTTCTGTTGAACGATGGCTTCATCGGAATTAGTAGTGCATCAATTGAAAGGGGGCGAAACAATGATATTTGATCTACGATCTTTCAAGCAACTTAACGCGGGAATTTCAAATTTAAACCTCCAGGAGCACTCCTACGAGGACTGCCGCTCCACGATGCACGACTGCATGCAGATGATCATCGAGAGCGAAACGAGTGTGAGTTATTGATATTTGATCTTTCA
The DNA here is from genome assembly GCA_900490845.1 of Pristionchus japonicus. Lineage (NCBI taxonomy): Eukaryota > Metazoa > Nematoda > Chromadorea > Rhabditida > Neodiplogasteridae > Pristionchus > Pristionchus japonicus. The sequence goes on from LS499510.1 coordinate 292,056, forward strand.
TGTTTGGTCTTGGGGTTTGATCTTTGATCTTTGATCTCTTCAGGAAAGCTGCTCGTCCATCGCACGAGCAATCGCCAAGCAGGCCAACACCTACATGGAACTCGGTCAGTAACCTTCATCAGGTCACGATGACCTAATGCGGCATTCCTATCACAATCTTAAATAGACAACTGTAGAATTCCATACCGTAATCTACCATATTCCAGACGAGACTAAGCACGGTCGATCAATCATGGAGACGTACCCGGTAGTCGCGGCGAGACTTGTCAAGCAGTGCAATCAGAGTGAGTTCGATTGTTCGTATGACACAAGCCCTGCATTATCACTCGCAAAACAAATCTACACATATTGTCAACTGCTATTCTACTACTATTTTGAACAACTTTTCTACTACTATTTCATGTTTCCTACTACTATGCGGGTAGCATGCATTCATACTTCTTTAGGGGCACAATTGTGCTTACCAGAATAATTTTTGGAACGATGAATGAGTCGCAGGCACAATCGAGCCGTGTCTGCTCTCCTTCCACACCTGCGCCCTGACCAACCGCCAAGAGCGTCCGGAAGTGTACAATGCGGCAAGGAAGATTGTGGGTTTCTTTTTTTACAAAATTTAAAAATCATAAATTAATTATTTAAAAATTCCAGAAAGATGAGTGCCACCACGAGCTGAAATCGTGCCTCTCGAACGCGACTGCTCACGAGACTAGCGTGAGGATTAAAAAAAAAATTATTGAAAAATATTGTAATGAATAATGTGAAAACGTTGCACTTTACTGCAATTTTGAAACGATTTAAACGTTGAAATGACTTCAGAAAGGATGAAAAATATTTCACATTTACAGGAAGACTGCATCGAGGCGCGCAATCTCGCCGTCGGCCGAATCAGAGACGAGAATGGTGAGTTCGGTTCTTACCCGGAACTAGGTCGGATGAGAACATATGGGTGATAACCTACTAATAACAGTCTGTTAGGAATTCGGTATCTTGCTCAAGATTCAATTTAAATCACTTCAGTGGACCAACCGAAGACCGGAGGCGGGTTTGGGATTTTCGGGAATATCTTCGGTGGAATCGGAAGAAAGAGAAGCAACTGATACCCAAACAATTATGTATCAATAAAGTTTAATTAGATAGATTGTTGGCTCAGTTCAAATTACAGTTCGATAAATATTATCAGGACTTGAAAAAGCATTCATAGATCAGTTGTAACGATTTTTGTGAATATTTGTCCTATCCTCACTTGATTCATTTCACAAGAATGCCTCATGCACCTCAGTTCGACATGTCCTGTCCTTTTTAGAATTTTGGAATGCCGGCAGGACCAAGACCGTCGATAATTTGCGAGTTACGCTCCTCGCTCTCTTGTTTGATATTTGTTCAGCGTAAGATGGAACGTAGACATCATCACGCATAACAGAGAAACGAGACACAGGATGGAAAAAGACGAGCGATGCGACTATAGTGATAACAGCAAGAGTTGATATGCGATGCGAATATGGCGACATCATTCTGACTCCTTTTCCTTCGTACTTTTCTCTTGAGGGGACTTTTCAAAAGAAGAAAAAGAATCCGACAATAGACAAGGTGATAGTATGAGTATTATTCAATCACTTCTCGCTTAGAAGCGATTAGTAAACATTTTTGTATTAAACTGTTAAATTCAAATCGTCCATTACAGGAGGCATTCGATAAGGACAACGACACCGACAACATTTCTGTCAACGCCGTAGGAAAATGAAAAGCGTGAAGCGGACAAAAAGGAGAAAAATATTATATTGAAGACATTAACATTTTAATGCTCGAAAATTGACGGAATATCACTTCAAGACAATGACAAAATGATAATGAAGCGATTGAACCTTTTTGGTATTCTTGAACCACTTCCTCCTTTCATTGAGAGTATTGTTGGACTTTGCTGTTCACCAGGTGAACAAGATTCTTATTCATCTCATAGCTTACTTCCTCACCCCGACACCAGATAGATTGCGCAATTTTGTCGATCTTGTAACTGCGAAGTATTCTCGCTACTCTCCCAGAATGTAACTATCTTTCTGTCCTTTGAAACAAGAGATTGTCAGGAGTGATTTGAGAGAGGCCACTGCATTGATAACAGCAATGAATGATACGCGAGGCGAATCAGTCGACGTTACAATTTTCATTCCTTCCTTTCATTTCTCATCTCTGGACATTGTATACCAGAAAGGCCTCTGCTCTCCGATTTGTGTGTCCTCTGTTGTGCTATGATCCTTATTTTCAGTGTGTCCGTTCTACTCACGGACATTGGAATGAGTTCTTCAAATATTCAATGAAATATCAGCACAAGGATCTACACAATTCGTCATTCTCACCTAGAACATCATACAACACCATTCATAGGTTAATTCATCATGAATTGCTAAATTATGAGATATATTCAGGAAAGTGCCTACAATTGTCATCTGTGTGGGAACCAGTCCTGTTCTCCTTCTCGAGCAAAAATGAAGAATCGCGTGGACGTCGCTCGACTTAGAGACCAAGAGTATCATCCACAACCTCCACATATGTTTCATCTGTAATTGTAATTGATAAAATGAGAACTTAACTTTAAAGTCTTCAGTGCGTTCACTGCACTTATAAGATGTATACCAGAAAGTCGAAAGCTACATTGAGCAGAAGAATAGCTAAAATATAAATACCCCATATTTTCCTACTTTCAATGCATCGCGACATTGTGCTGTCTCTCTCCCTCTCTCTCGTCGTCGTATAGTTGCACTTGGCAATAACTACACTGATAACAGCAAGGAGTGATGCGAATCAGGCGACTCAACACTGTCTTTTCTTTTCATATTTTCTTTTCGTACTCTTCATTTGAATTACTGACATTCATCAATTTGCGATTTCGTTGAAATGTATGTCGCAATTTTTCTCGATTTCAGAGTGTCCGTTCTACTCACGGACATTCAAACGATTGGTTCCATTTTTCTTCTATGTTTCAATACAATGTTCTACCATTCAACCCGGTAAGTTCATCATTTATTGCTCCACTCAATTGTTATCGTCAGGATCGAAACCATTCGTTTGTTTGATTTGCGAGCCAGCCATCTCCTCCTTCCCTCGCAACGACACACGACTTCAAGCGTATCGAAACGGCATGTGCATGGGCATAATTCGACGAAATTCGAGTGTGGCAGATGAAAAAGTGAAAAAGATAGATGAAAAAGTCGTTTTAGATTGTGATGAATAAAGCCAAATATTGTTCTAAAACTGTCCATTTCTTTCACTACAGAGGAGATAGTACGAGCTAGGCTTTCACGAGTTCCTGTTCTAGTCGAATACACATGAATGGCATTTATCTCATGGTACGTCGTGTCTTATCTATTGCAGATCGGAGAAGCGAGAAACTGTGGAGAGTGGAATGCGAAATAAGCCTCGCCGTCTCTATCTTTCGCATACTCTTTCATCCTGGCAATAAATTGTGCGAAATGTAGAGACTCTTTCCTATAGTTCGGAGTGATAAGAGCGATGCATCTACAGTGATAACAGTAAGGAGTGACACGCCCTGCAAATCAGACGGCATCACACTTTCCTTTCTCTCCATGCTCTTTCGTACACTTCCTTTGAAACTGTTGACTAAAGTACCGTTTCTGAATTAGTGTTGCTGTAAACGCTCAATACTCAGATTGATTTCAGTTTGTCCGTTCTACTCACGGACATTCGAACGATTCGTTCCATTTTTCTTCTATGCTTCAATACAATATGCTCTACAAGACAATTCGGTAATTTAATATTTTCTGGTACTACTCAAACGCTGTATTCAGATGAGAAGCCTTTTATTTGCGAGACGTGTGGAGACTGGCCCTCTTCTATTACTCAAGCTCTATCGTCCATTCTCTTACCCAATGCGAAATGAAAATCTCGACATGGAAATCGTCGGAGAGTATGATTGAAGCACGTGAAACCAGACAAAGATGATGTAGAATTCAATTGTGATAAATAAACTCTTCTGAATAGCGTTAAAGGGCTGAAGAGTCAAATAAATTTTTTCACTAGTGTATTACACCGTGTTATCGTACCGAACTTATTGAGATCGTACAGTGAATTGTCTATTGCGAAACAAGGAGGGAAAAGATTGCAAGCCTCAACAGAGATCAGAGAAACAATGTAATATCAGTAGTCTGCCTCTCTCAATAGCCATTCTCTCTCGCTTGTCTGATCGCTAAGATAGAATGGAGAGATCGTTGCTCCGAAGCGCATTGATAACAGGAATGAGTGAGACGCGATACGAATGGACAACAGCTAGCTACATAGAGGTATTCCGGTGCAATATCAAGAGAACATCAAAAAATATCCCCAAAAACTACAATTGTTCTGCATTTTCCAATCCACTGTGCAATGTTCATTGGTCCTGTAATTTGAACTGAGTCAACACTCTCATTTCTAAATATTCTTTATTGATACATAATTGTTTGGGCATCAGTTGCTTCTTTTTATTCCCAAACCATCTAAGAGACTTCCGAACTCGTTCAGAATTCCGGTCTTCTCTTGATCCACTGAAAAAAAGCAGAAGTGATTATGAGCAATGATTGAAACATTATGTTTTGTGATAGGGTGTCATTGTTTCGCGTTTTTGTTTTTGTTGTTGTTATTACTGTTGTTGATGTTGTTGTAACTCACAATCCTTGCTTCTGATACGGCCGACGGCGAGGTTGCGCGCCTCGATGCAGTCTTCCTGTAAATATATCATTTTATCATTTCTCAAATCAACACCATTTCAACGTACAACGTCCTTATAAAAAGTTGCAATTGCGTGCAACTCTTATGATCTATGTATTATTATCGTTTTATATTTAGAATTCCTCACGCTATTCTCATGCGCAGTAGCTGTCGAGAGGCACGACCTCAGCTCGTGGTGGCACTCATCTTTCTGAAATTGACCGAAACTTATCGAATAGCGAAAAACGATGGTGCGTTTCTACTTCATCTAAAAAAATCGTGATTGCGTGATGCGATTGGTCAACAGTCCTAGGCTGTCCTTGGCAGATAAGACGAAAATTTAGAACTCACAATCTTTCTGGCCGCATTGTACACCTCCGGACGATCCTGGCGGTTCACGAGGGCGCAAGTGTGGAAAGAAAGCAGGCAGGGCTCGATAGTACCTGCAATTTTACTTGGTTTTAGCTAACAATCGTTCGCAAAAGGAGTCTGGCTAGCTCAATCGTGCTCCGTAAGAAGTGCGTTGACCAAACGCGTTGACCGTAGTCGAAATGCCGGTTTTTGCATCAACCGAATCGATCAACTCACTCTGATTGCACTGCTTGATGAGTCTGGCTGCGACGACCGGATACGTTTCCATGATCGATCGACCGTGCTTGGTCTCGTCTGGAATACTGCCTACCGTAATCTATCGTACACTTTATTATCGAGAGGCCGTACATTACGGTAGATTATCGTGAACTGAGGAAGGAATCTCACCGAGTTCCATGTAGGTGTTGGCCTGCTTGGCGATGCTGCGAGCAATGGACGAGCAGCTCTCCTGCAAAGATCAAAGATCAAAGATCAAGCCCAACGTCAAAGATCAAAGATCAACCCTCAAGATCAAAGATCAAAGACCAACAACTCACACTCGTTTCGCTCTCGATGATCATCTGCATGCAGTCGTACATCGTTGAGCGGCAGTCCTCGTAGGAGTGCTCCTGGAAAGCGAAGTGAGTAAAGTTCAAGGATCAAATGGATAAAATATTGTACTACAGACGCAGCGAAAATAGCGAATTGGAGCATTTTTGAAATTCACTTTTAAAAAACCTAACCTCACAAGGATAAAGTTTGGAGTTTTTCGACATGATCAAACACTAAAAAGTACAAAGCATCGTACCACAACATCGACGAGCCGTCTGAACCGCTCGTGTTTCCCCTGTAGACAGGTGTGGACGGTGTTGTGGCAGTGCACGGCAAGGCCTGAAACAGGGAAATTGTCATCTTTGCTCCACTGACGGTTAGGAACTCTTGTGATGCATAACCTATCGAAAAATGTAAAATTTTCGCAGCCTGCTATTATCATTTTTTTGCAAAACATCAGGCATGGAAAATTTCGAGTTGGTCCGCGATGTTCTTTATTTAGAGAACAAACCCTTCGAGTGTTCACACGCGTTCACCAGACTCCAGAAGTCCACGCCCAGCGGTCGCTCGTCGACAAAATCGGCGTACTTGAGCAGCGTATCGGGCGGAGTGGCTTGAAAGATCAAAGATCATCGCTCCGCCCCCTTTCCTATACTTCCTATAGTTCAAGACTGCTAGTTCCCCGCTCTATTGTTTTCCGGCTCTTTCAGTTCCCGGCTCTGTTGAGTCCAGGCTCTGCTAGCTCCCGGCTCTGTTGAACGCCGGCTCTCTGAGTACCTCGATTGAAGGCGCCCTGTCCTCCTCCCTTCACCAGCCTACAGAACGTGTCCAGCGGGTCCTTGCACTCGTAGTTCTTCGATCGATCGCTCACGTCCTAATAGATAAAAAAAAGCAAGGCATAGAAAATTCCGGCAACCAGAACTACAAACTACATAAGTCGCAGGGATAGTCGCGTAATCAAGTATAAAAGATCAAATCTCAAAGATTAAAGATCAGTTGCAGAACTTCTGATCGCAGTAGTCGCGAGTCTGGTTGCGTAGGGAGTACACATACTAACCAGTCACTAACCAAGGAAGATCAAAGATCAAAGTACCTTCAGGCAGTTGCAGAAGCGCGTATCACAGTAGTCGCGAGTGTAGTTGCGAAGGGAGTGCACGTCATAGCACAGATCGTGCTCTTTGCAGCAGAGATTAGCGTCGTCTGAGTTGAAAACATTGAGGGTTCACATTTTCGATTTCTTGAAATGATTTTTAACCCTGCGGAGAACATGCATGCAATGTGTCAGACTCATAGTCCGTACTATGGAGAGAAGAAAACTAAAATACCCAGCTACCTATGACAGCGTCGTTGCACCATCTGATCGACCACCGAGCGGCGGTCGTACTGCCCAGGAAGGAGGGTGAGCCGCACTCGAAGTGCTGCAATGGAGTGATTGGCTATTTGTCGGCTCTGAAGGTATGGTGGAGATGCATGTACAATTTCAGCCAGGTTTGTGCTAAGTCCAAGTATTAAAAAAACGAGTGCCGGTAAGCGCTTCTCTAATGGTACGCTCAAAGTGCTGCAATGAGGAGAGCTCTTGACTAGAAACGCCTTGGCAACGGTCCAAAAGTCATAAGCAATGCGGTGGGGCTCGGTCAGGACATGAGTAGGTGCGGCATGTCTTCAGCCATGGAATTCGATGAACCTCGATCAACCGCGAGGCCGAGGCGGCGGTGGCCAGCAGAGAGAGGAGGAGAATCTGAAGTTTGAGAGAAGGTAAGATGAGAATACGATAGACCAGCTACGAATTCTACGGGAAAGTTTAGTGAAACGACTAATGGCTTTTTAGAATGAAAAGAGCAGAAAATAGATCAAAATAACGATACAACTGACCATTCACACGGCGGCGACCACTCCGGACGAGCGAGCGAGGCGAGAATGGGGGAGTGAGGAGTGGAGGAAAGTGGAGGGAGAAGATAGACAAAGGCTCATTTGCATTCATTTCGATGTAAATTTTTTCAATTATTGATTTCTTTGTGAACCTTCTTGTTTTCCGAGTTTTCTCTTTCAATCTCTATTGATAAAAAAAAAACGCATAGTGATAAGATGAATCACATCTCAAAATCGGAGCGAGTGAGTGTGTGCGTGATGCGATTCATTGAATGCCATCTCTGCCCATTAATGGAGATGCTGATGATAGAATCTGAGCATCTTCCTTTCTTCTTTCATTCACTTGGCAATATTCTCACCAAAGGGATACGATTGTGAATCGATAATGGTAATCGTATTGATCCTGCGATTCATCATCTTTCTACTCTTCAGATCCTTCTCCTGTTCTCGTTTCTAGCCACTGCGACTGCGGGATCGGAGTTTACCAAGGTTCAAGATTCTTGATGAACTTCAAGAATCAAATTCTGCTTGGTCCATTTTCCATGAAATCATGATTTCACTTTGCAGCTCCTCGAGTGCGGTTCGGCTACGGCGGATTTCAAACGTTGGATTGCGAATACGCACTACAGCGAGGAGTGCAATTACGGAGTTAAAGGTACTTTATTTAATAAAAATTAATCTTAATTAGTTAATTAATCAGACGCGGCGACCTTTTGCTGCAAGGAACACGTGCTTTGCTATGGTGTGCACTCCCTGACCGGGCTGTCGAAGAAGCAATGCGATGCCAAGTTTTGCTACTGTCTGCAGGTATGAGGGGGGAACTAGGCCGGATGAGAACCGTGTGGATGAGAACCATTCGCATGTTCCCTCATTAGGCTCTCATAGTTCCATGAGGCTCATTCCCCTACTTCTCCTGGGCGGAGTGCGGTTCCTACGAATAGAGAAAAGAGAATGAAATTGCAGGATGTTCGAAAACGAACGAGGACATTTGCCTGCCACGATGAATTGGACGATTTGTGCGCTGCGACGAGGAGTGGTGACGACAGCGTCTTCACTGAAGGTGGGGAATCGATTCAAGCCACTGAATACGTTTGAAGTCTCAGCACCCAAACTTATCATCAGTTATGGGAGGGTTAGGAACTCTCGTTTGGGAACCTCAGCATAAATATTTACTAAACATGTAATGGATATGCTTCAGAACACCTGGAAACTTCGCTGATGTGAGGTTCCTAAACGCGTGTTCCTAAACGTCCCATCGCCTGAGAATCGATTGAAAAGTTACATAAATTAATTCTCCCACCGTTTTCAGCAACCGAATACGATCTAAAGTCTCAGCACCCGTATTTTGTCGATGCGCATCCACTGGGAGTTAACCTGACTAAAGTGCTGAAGGATTGTCCCTACTCAAGAGGTATACGAAGTCAAGCCAGTTTCTTAACAGTATTCGCTCATTGTCAGGCGTGATTGTTAACTGCCACGACACGACTGTTCGATGTCTCGAGCGAGAGCCACAGGAGCCATTCGTACAGTTCAAGAATTAGGGATGTCAGAATGAAGAACAGCTCTCCTAATTTCACACACTTTCTCGCTTGCCTGATCGATTAGAAAGTGTGGAAAATGAGGAGAGTCATTCCTCATTCTGAAATCCCTAGGCACAATATTCAAAAATACTGAATCTTAAGCAATATCCCTCTGGCGATTGTCGATCGGTCATGCAAACTTGCCTGCAAACAATCGTCGACACTGATCGGAGCGTAAGTTTTCATCTTTAGCCCTTTATTTTAAGCAATAACACAACATCTATGAGTGTAGTAGATGACATGGGTTCAATCAGAACCCTTGGTCTTCTCCAATGGCAATGCCAATTGCTGAGCCTGACCTTCTTGATTTTCGAAAATACTTTTTATTCAGTGGTACTGTCATGCTTCAGTGCGCATTCTTGTCGAGGAACAACTCAACATCTATGGGGAACTCGGTGAGTCAGAAGGTCTAGAACTGCGATTCAGAGCTTCTGGCAAACCAACGAATGTTTTCTCCTCTCGTCTCACGTCTGGCTTATGTGGTGTTAAAATCTCGGAAAAGTTGTTGGAAAAGTTGAAAGTAGTGTTAATTTTTCGATGGAAAAGTCGTTGGAAAAGTTGCGATATTTGAATTCCCGCCTTTCCGTTTTCGCTTATTTTCAACTTCTCAGTGAACCTACCAACTTAAAAATGGATCAATTCAGTAATAATGAGATGACAAGTGTATCGACCAATTTTGGTGTCACTTGGTCACGGAGAACTGAAATATCGAAAAGTGCGGGAATTCAAATCTCGCAACTTTTCCAACAACTTTTCCATCGAAAAATTAACACTACTTTCAACTTTTCCAACAACTTTTCTGAGAATTTAACACCACATTAGCTATGAAGAGTGTATCAGTATAACATGCTGAAATGCCGAGAAATGCCGAGATCAGCCGGGTCCCCGCTATTGATTTCCAACGAATTACAGATTTATTACAGATTACGAGAAACACGGATGGGAGACGATTAAAACATATCCTCTCGTCGCAGCGAAACTCCTCAACCAATGCCCCAATAACAAGGGCAAGTTTATTTGTTTCGTGACAAATAAATATTTGAAATTTTAGATGCTCTCGAGAAGTGTTTCTCCACTTTTAATGAGTGCGCATTCAAAAATCGCCACGATAATCCTGAATTGCGCAGTACCGAGCACCAAATCGTTAGTTTCGTGAAATTCTTTGGTTCTGTTGTTAATAAAGATATCGATGGGAATTAATAATTTTTTTTCGCTTCTAGATCCCATGGGTACACTTATCAACAACAGAGCCAATTCATCGGCATAGGTACAATTTCAGAAAGTTGAATGCCGTGCGGGACTAAAAGTGTGCATCTTCTACTCCTCCTGTGGAGAGGAGGCGAGCGCAGCTGCAATGGACCTGATCAGCGATTTCGATTGTGAATGAATTACTCTATTGAACGATTATTTCTGCATCTGATGGACGCTTTTAGCGCGTTCTTTGATGTTTGATCTTCATGATATCCTTCTTCTTGCAGTGGAACCCATCGAGAAGCCCTTTCTCGAGGAGAGCTGGGCGACGGTGAAGAGATGGTGGAGGAGATGAAATCCGTTCGGATGAATATCCAGCCTGGACAGATCGATAAAGTTTTCTTGCAAACATTCATAAAATTTCTCGATTTAGAAAGTTCGCAATTAAGAAATGCTTTATTCATAATATTTATTGCACAAAAAGTGCAAGATCGTGTGATCGAAAAGAGCGCAATCGAGAATGAGAGAAAGACTAATAAGAATTTCAAAAAATTAATCAAAAATTAATTTTTTTGAAGCAGTTGTTGGCATTGTGCGATAACATGTAACGGTGATCCGCTACTTTTGGGAACCATCTGCTAATGATCTGTAGACCAAATTTAATTGCTTTTTTCGAATGAATGCAGAAGAAAATTATTCAAGCTTTATCGTGCAAGACATTCAATTAAATTTGGCATTGTCTCCACATAATAAATCGAGTATCATAAATACGACGTTCAGAACGGCGAAAGCATTACATCAATTCGAAACGCTAAATGTTGGGGGAGGTAGGATATTGTAGGAGATGCAATAGCCGCTCGTGCTCCTTCCTCCTTCCGTGACCTTCTTCACAGTTTCTACGTCAAACTGTCATTCTGCTTATTGTCACTGAAACATCACGAATATGAATATGAAAGATGCTGATGTGACAAGGGAAGTAAGTAAGTTGTCTCGAGTTTTTTTGTTTTTATCAGAAAGGTAATCGAGCAAAAATCATGGACAGAAAGAATTGTGAAGAAAGGAAACAGCGGAAGAAACGCACCCTAATGCTCCACATCCAATACATCATCGTGAGAATAAGATCAATGGAGATCGGGTAGGGATCTATAAAGACAGATTTTGCAAAGCATAATTTCGAATTTACAGCGACGTTGATCAGTACGATTAGTCCCTAGATGAGGGATGGAAAAAAATAACGAAATAATTTTCGTAGGAGAGTTCTCGTGGCTCTCCTCGGCAGAACGTTAATGAAGGTGAAAGCGGAATGCACAAATAGGTCGAGTAGGGAAACGCCCTTTCAACCCTCTCCAAAAAAAGACAAGGTCGTACGATCCCAATTAGAGCTCGATAAACGGATCGCCGTCTCTTCATTTCGCACACTCTCTCACCTGTCTGAGAGGCGAGAGAGTGTGCAAAATGAAGAGACGGCGACCCCTTTATCGAACCTTAATCTCAATCGGAAATGAGAGAGAGCACAGTTGGAAGGTCTAACTATCAAGCGAAGTGTGTGAAAAGTCTTTCCACGTATTCAATGTTCATCAATCATCTTTATTTTGAGCTCTACATACACACCGTTTATGAAATAAAGCTTTATCGAGAAAGATTTTCAATTAAATTGGACAACGTATCAGCATATTACAAAGGATATCATGAAGATGACGCTTAGGAAAATCAGCAAGTTCTGGAATAATATCATGTTTTCTGATGTCTGAAACATATTTCTCTACTTCCCCGGAAGTCCATTTGAGTTTCACTCAAACAAGAATGCCTAACGCTGAAATTCCGGAATGGCCGGGGAAGTAGAGAAGGTCCAAACAGATGACTTCTTACCCACATCCATAGATGCAGCAAACGGACGGGCTGTCTGGCTTCTTTCGGCCATTCCAACCGAGATTCACACTTCGATTCACTACCAGCTACTTGTCCCAAACGAATGGAGAAGTTGCGAATCTGGAGTTTATACTTCATTCAATCTCATTCCAATGAAAACTTACTCGACATATTGAGTGGAGATTAGACTGGACTATATAATGGACGCCGATGGAGGTCGAGTAGGGACCTGATTTAAATTAAATTTTAATAAAGGGAGAATGAGAGAACAGAACACCGACAACCATTCGATAGAATGTGAATGAACAACGAACGCGCACTTTTACTTCGCTCTAGGTGAATGAAAGAGGTCAAGGTCGCGCTTCTCTGCTTACCCTTTGAGAGAGTGAAGAAAGGTTGAGAGTGAACAGGGGTGACTATTCGTGAGGCACAAAGCGGAGACGAAAATAAAAAAATGGATGTAGAAAATTGAGCGATGACTGAAGAGATAAGAAAGTATGAAATCATTGGAAACGATGTGTTTCTCGAGCAGTCTTTAATGGAAGTGGTGTCAGCGATCTCGATTTCTTCGAGTTTTGAACAATTGAGTGGATTCCGAGCAGTATCTCTTGGCCACTGAACAGCGAAACAGCGTTTATCATAATAATGCTTTCCAGAACAATAGTCGTGAATGATTGACGGGGCACCCTAATTGGAATAGAAACTAATCAAATCTTGGAAAACACGTCTTGGAAAACAAAATATTTCTCATAAATGGGTATCACTTTATGGACTTCAAGGCCTCAGAGACCTTCACAATCCCGCCACAAACTGCATGCATCTTCTACGCAAAATGTGAGGCTCTTAACACGAAGGATTCTACAATGCTAGTCCAGCGCCATCCCCCAAACACCAGCGAGAAGGACGGGTCAGCAGAGAGTGCTCGTGCGAATGATGAATCCTTACCCACTCAAGGAGAATGCGATTGTGGCAGCGGGAGAGATAATACACAAATCTAACCTTCCCAGGGGGGAAGAAGTCAAGAAGTGGACAAGAGATCTGCCCAAGCTCCCAAACTCTGACGAGGTGTGCTTCAGATGCCTCAGGAGCTTTTCCTCAGGCAGCATGTGCCCGACGAATGATGATCTTCATAGATGCAGATGAGAGGTTTTGTGAGGAGCGAAGACAACAGAGCCTGTAAACTTTTTTTCGCAACATATCTCTAATCAGAAATAGCACGGATCAAATGAGGAAAAGGGAGCTCAGCCTATAGGTTTTAGATCATGGTTGCATGAGATGTTCAGAACCCTTAAAATTGGCTCTCGCGAACAACAGCTATGCAAACAGGTACTAATTCTCCGACAAAGTGAACTGGAAGGTCGTTTTATGAAGTGTTCAGGCTCTTTAATCATACTTGAAAATCGACTCACTCGGGCAATGGCGTCCTGTCTTCTCATCTAATGTAGAAGTTCAAAACAGTAGTTGTTGTTTTTGGATTAGAGATTGAGTAGAGACCTGCAAACAATTGGTACAAAACAGCAGTGAGGGAACGACACCATCAACATGTTGAGCTGGTATACAGAGAATTTGCTTATGAGCTTCCGCTTAGCCTTCTCTCTTTATAGGAGAAGTGAAGGCGCAATCCCTTACCAACTCGAACGAAACCCTGTTTCTCGTGCGAAACGAGTTATCATGTCACAGCCATTACGCAAATCAGCATCTCGTATACTGCGAATCGAGATTTGGAGAAGCAAGGATCAACATCCTCAGATCAGAAAAGAAAAATATTGACTGCATTTATTTCACAGACAGGAACTATCACACTCCGGAATCAAACTTTATCTGCCTACGTGATTTTGCAAGTTTTCCACACAAAAATACCAATAACAAACTCTCAATATTGATGCAAATGACGTAATTTCTCCAAATCATCACCCCTCACTCCCTCATTCTCACCCCTCTCGCCCGTTCCGAGTGGTCGCCTGCGTGTGAAATGGTATGATTTGCTCATATTTTCTCTTATTTTCTAGTTGGTATTGACCTCTTTCTTCGCTGTTTGCGTTCACATCGCTTTTTCCTGTGACCAATGTATTGATTATAGATGCTCCTCTTGCTTCCTTTTCTCTTCTCCGGGGCGAGCGCTGGACCAGCATTGATTGAGGTTCGCCGCATCAGTACTAACTGTTAGCTTCACAATAATCACACATATCAAGGGATCAAACGCTTTATGGTGCATAAGTTTGCGAGTCCTTTTAGCACCTCGAGTGCGAATCTACTGATGGTTGAATCCCCCCTAAAAGATGTGCTTCAAATACACCATTTATATGCATACACCCTCTCTGTTCAGCACTTCGAGTGCGGCCCGACCAGCCAGCCATTCTTCCAAAACATCGCCCAGATCGCCATTCGGCACTGCAACCAGGCAGTTCGAGGTGAATTTTTCATGTAAAACCGAAGCAAAGTTTATCTTTGATCTTTGATCTCTGTATTCTGATCTTTGATCTCTTCAGACCGCGCGAATCTCTGCTGTAAGGAGCACGATCTGTGCTTTGACGTGCACTCTCTGACGGGAAATTCACGGGACGTTTGCGATACGCGATTCTGCTACTGTCTGCAGGTGAAGTATTGTAGACGGTCGATCCCCACACAAAGATGAAAAGGGTTTTCAAGGAGCAGTTCACAGCGCAAATCGTGTAAAAAGTTAAAATGATGGGTAGAAACCTCTGATAACACTATGCAGTATGGATTGTTGATCCTGTACAGTCAGCTAATGGTTTGATGATCGAAGCTTATTATCCAAAAAAATCGCAGGACGTCTCGGACCGTACGAAGAACTTTGAATGCGCCGATCCACTGTCCACGTTCTGCGCGATCGCATCGAGCAGTTATGGAGAAGAGCACTACTTGAATGGTATGCCCATGCTCCGACCGCTCTGAATGATAGGGGTAAGGGAAATGAGATGGTTATGACTGGGTGGCATGTTGCGCAAACACATCGAGCAGTCATGGAGAAGAGCACTACTTGAATGGTATGCCCATGCTCCGACCGCTCTGAATGATAGGGGTAAGGGAAATGAGATGGTTATGACTGGGTGGCATGTTGCGCAAACACATCGAGCAGTCATGGAGAGGAGCACTACTTGCATGGTATGAATGAAAATTGGAGAGAAGGCTATTCGATTAAGGGGCAATTTATGAGAGAAACTAGGGAAACTACTGATTAGAATTGTCCACGTTCTGCGCGATCGCATCCATAATATAGGTGGAGATTGTGTGTTGGGTTATTTTTCTGATGATTGAATGAAAACGAACAATGCATTGCAGCCAAGCCGGACGAACACATTGACAAATTCGACGGTTTCCGCGATCAGAATCCACTAGGATTTGACATGAAGAGTCTGTTGGATGTGTGTCCTTATTCGAAAGGTTTGAGTTGTAACATTTCTGAGAATATCTACATTTTGCTGAATGTTAGGTGCTGTCAAGGTGATACTAGAACTTTTTTTGTATCAAAAAAGGGACGAAATCGACGTATTTTCTGTGTTAGTTGAGACTTGAGTGTTGTCATCTGACAATTTCAGTAATCGTCGTGCACTGCCACAACTCCGTGCACACCTGTCTGCAGGGCGATCATGAGAGATTGAAGAGACTGTCGATGGAGGCGGAGGAGGAGGATATTGTGGTAGGGTTTTGAGACGTTTGAGTTCTGAGTTCTGAGACCCGGGACGAGCGCACTGTAGACGGATGGTAAAGAATGGGAAATTTACCATCCGTCCACACCTGCCTGCAGGGCGATCATGAGAGGTGGAAGAGGCTGGCAATGGCGATGGCGGAGGAGGATATTGTCATACGTTAAATGGGTCTCGCCTAAGCGAGAGTGGACGTCGGCAAATGAGCCCACCGACCCATGTCGGCAAAAAAATTCATTAAAATAAATTATTTGAATAAAAAAAATAAAAAAAGAAGAAAACTGTAAAAAAAACAATTCCTACCGTATCCTCTCAATTCGCGATTGAATTCATCAAAAAACGCAATACCAGCGTACTCAAAAAATGAAATTTTGAAGTCTCGCCTGCGTTTTTATTCAATTTCTCGACGAATTTAAAAGCAAATAACCTATTTTCGGTTTTAAAATTCAAGTCTATACCCTGCATTTGAAACCCAACCCACTCGCCAATGTGAAAAGGCTAAATAAAGTAACGCCATGCCTCCAAAGTTTGTCAAAAAATCAACTCTCGCCTAAACTCTCGCCTGCGTTTATCGCCTTGTTCTCAGCAATTAAATTAGCGAGTGGGTCAATGTTTTGGCTATAGTTTGCTGTACATAGGGGATTTGTTGTATCAAACACCTGACCCACTCGCCAACCTGGAAATGTACACAAATTAATACTGAAATACGCTATAAATTGAGGCGCATAAAGCTACAGTAATCTACCGAGTAATATAAATGTTAATATTTTCCATTTTCTACGTTTTTCCCCTCGTTCTCCGCGTTAAAGTTGGCGAGTGGGTCAATTTTTCGTCCACAGGTTGCTGAAAGTATGGCACTCGTTGTGTTCAAAAGCTGACCCACTCGCCAACCTCGAAATGTGCTCAAATTATGAATGAAATATGCCATAAACTAAGTTGGGTAAAGCTACAGTAATCCCATGAACAATTTATTTGTTTATATTTTCGTTTTTTTAACTCTTTTATCGCACTTATACTAATATTTTATTAATATCAGTTCTATTTTAACGAATAACCTATGCTTAGTAACATTCTCAGAAGATATTGAATGAATTCAAAGTAATCAAAGAATCCCAAGGTTTACAAAACTAATCATAATTGCTCTCGATAGTTAGGGATGTTTATCAATCTATTTAGCATTGTAATTTATATGAAGGGTATTTTTCACAACAATGAGCACTCGCTAACCTCGAAATGTGCACAAACTACGATTAAACTAGGCCAAATATTCCGTTTTGCAAAGCCACAGTAATCCAGTGAACATTTGAAACATTTGACTCGTTCATGTCTTATGTTTGTGTTGCATTATGAATTCGGTTTTCGTAGATAGAAAAGAAACAGTCTGGCACATAATATGGTGCCCCATAGAGGTCAAAAAGGGGAGGGGCGAAGTTTAGGGAGATGAGGAAGAGGGGAGCCAGAAGAGAAGGTAAAGAAAAATTGAAGTTGATAAGAAGAAAAACGGAATAAAGTGAAAAAAAATCGATTTTGATATTTTGGCCACGTCGGCAAAATTTTTTAGGGACATCGGCAAAAATCTCAGGCGAGACCCCATTTGACGTATGGATATTGTGGTATGAGTTGTTTTACGGGTTCAACTCACCTATTTTATTAGCTCACTTGACTGAATTTATTAGCTCACTTGACTGAATTGAAAGAGCTTTGGGCAACTAACCACATCAATGAGTATGTGATGTGGCGACCACGAGAGATTGAAGAGACTGGCGATGACTGAAGAGGATATTGTGGTATGGAACTGCTTTGCGTTTTCAGGAGCGAAATGATGTCCACACAAAGTGGGCGGAGCCTGCGGGCCCTAGGTATTGTTTGTGGTCGGGCTTGAGAAACTCGAGACGAACGCATCACTCCACGAGGAATGGAAAAGGGGGAATGAGAGATGGAAGAGGCTTGGTTTTTTTCCGAACGAATTGCCTACCTCGATCTAGAGCGATGGTGTGAGGTGGCCCATGCAATATATTTCACTCCAGTTTCTACAAAGTCAAGGATGGCAGTAGTTAGCAAAAATCACAAATCTGCGCGTTGATCTTTGATCTCTAGAAACCCACTCCAGGTGCACTCGTACAAGGATTGCCGCTCCACAATGTACCACTGCCTGCAAGTAATCGTCGATAGTGCAGCAAATGTTGGTTTCTTTGATCTTTGATCTTTCATCCACTCACTTGATCTTTGATCTTTGATCTATCCAGGAAAAGTGCGTCGCCACCGCCAGAAACATGGCCAGGCAGCTCAACATCTACACTGAACTGGGTATCTTACAGTTTTCGCTACCGTAATCTGAAATCGATAAGATGACCGTACCGTACTTCAGACGAGGCGAAACACGGCAGGGCAGTCATCGAAGCGTATCCAATCCCAGTTGCTCGACTCATCAAGCAGTGTAACGAGAGCACCGGTAATCAGTTTCCCAGCACAAATTTGGTTATTTGAACGCTTTTCATAGTCAAATCGTGTGAGTCATAGCTAGAGACACCAAGCGCCGCTTCCCTTGAGTGCAAACAAAAGCGAACATTACGTGGAGAAACTGTGCCAAAACTCATCCAATTTGAACAATCAAAAGCGATAATCAATGCTGCATTGCCAACAAATTGATTGATTTTCTAATTTCAGACCCCATTCTTCGCTGTCTCATTGCCTTTGACGGCTGCGCAGCCAATAATCGCCACGAGCGCCCGGAACTGTACAATGCGCCGAGGCGAATCGTGGGTTTATTAATTAAATTAAATTAATTAAAAATAATTAACTAAAATAATTAATTAACAAAAATAATAACAATAATCATCTATTTTCAGCGAATCCACTGCCACATCATCCTGCACGCCTGCCTCAACCACGCGACCGGCAGCGAGACTAGCGTGAGTCTCATTCCGTCTCTCCACAGCGTTCTCCCGCAACAGAGACGAGTAATCGATTTGCATGAATCGAACTGCAATAATGAGGTGGAGGAAGGATCGCTCTTCCCACTCATTTTGAATGCTTTGCATAGGCGCGAAAGTTATCTTTTGTCTAACCCTTCTCTGGAAAGAGCAATGGGGGCCAGAACGCTGTGCATCGCAAACTGACAGTTCCGTTGCGGAAACTTCAGTTGAAAGTCTACTGCATCGCTTTGTTGAATCACGCATACAAGGTTTCAGAACTGTACATTACCTCACAAATTATTGGAATTGCTCTCCGTTTTTGCACACTAATCCAATCTTTTCAAGGACGATTGCATCGAGGCTCGCGCCCTCGCCGGCAACAGAATCCGGGCGGTCGATTGTGAGTTTATTGTTGTTGCTGTTATTACTATTGCTATTGTTGTTGTTGTTGTTATTATTGTTGTTGTTGTTATTATTATTCAAAGCATTTATTTTCAGTGGAATCGAGCACGTCGTACCTCGAGAAGGGACGCGCATTCGTGTCCAGTATCGGCGCCTCACTCGGCTATGTGGTGAGCACGAGGGCACCGAACTCCTGGGGTACTTCTCTGTTTTTGTTTCATTCTCCGCCTTGCGCGCATTCCGGGTGATCGCACCCTAGGCTAAAAACAGATCGCATCGCTCGCAGAGCTTATCCTTCCATGGCTTACTATCTCAGGGCGTTGACTTTGAACACAATGTTCCACGGCACTTTTTCAGTTCACAGCACCTCCCTCTCATTCCCTCTCCTCCTTTCCCTCCTTCGCAGGGGCAGATCAGTGGAATGAGAGAGATACGGGTCCGGAGAACTGAAGTAGTGCTATGTTTGACATAGTGCTCACAATTGCCTTTCAGATGGACCAGACATGGTACAAAGCGAAAGAGTGGGGTGGCAAAGCATTGGAGGTGATGGATGACGTTTATGAGGGAGCGAAGGCTTGGTTCGGCGGATTTTGGTAGCCGGTTCATCTACGATGAGCGTTATGATAATGTGATAAACGCATTATTCTGAATCATTGCTATTTTACCGAAAATACATTGGTTGGAACGGGTGCCAATCATAATAAAATTACAATGAGCTTAGTTCAGCTGATTTCGGTAGTGCGAATCGATTGTTCCACTAAGAACATTGCAATAAAAGAATTTCTCCTGAATCACGTTTCTCACGCTTGCAACACATTACACATCCACAGAAATTTGCAAGAAAGACCACATTGTATGCAAATCGTCTAATTTGTCCTTGTTTTCAACTTTTGTTTTCTTCTCTTTGCTCCCTCATTCTCAATTCGATCGCCCGTTCCGAGTGGTTGGCAGCGACTTAAATGGTATGTCTTGTTATATTTTCAACATCTTTTCACCTCATCCTACTGTAACCCGAACAAGGCAGTTACCGTCCTCGAATCCTCACTCCCAGATGCTCTTCTCGCTTCTTCTCCTTTCCGTCGGGGCTTCCGCTGTGCCGTTGATTGAGGTTCGCCAATCTCGGATCAGACATCCCTGTTCTCATCACGTAATGCCCTCCGTATTCCACACCCAAAATTACACTTGCCATGTTCATTCTTCACATTCCACTTGTGTTCGGTCGGTTCTTGTTCATCAACATCTCTTCAATCTCCCCCATTGCAGGAGTTCTCGTGTGGTCCGGCCAAGTACCCGGTGATCAATGACTTCTCCCACTTCCTGATCGACCGCTGTGTGGATGCAGTGCAAGGTTTGATCTTTAGTCTTTGATCACTGATCTTTGATCTCTCTCAGACGGTGCCAATCTCTGCTGCAAGGCGCACGATCTGTGCTTCGACGTGCACTCCCTCACAGGGTACACCCGGGCGTACTGTGATGCGCGGTTTTGCAACTGTTTGCAGGTGATATATTAACTTCGATCTCTGATCGTTGATCTCTGATCTTTGATCTCAGGACGTTTTGGACCGCACGAAGAACCGCGACTGCACCTCCTCACTGGACAACTTCTGCCTTGCCGCGCGAAAGTTGGGAGAGGCAGCCTTCCAGAGATGTATACGGCAGTGCCAACTAGACTTTCAATAAGGAAAAAATGCTGTCAAAACTATTTGGGAAAGGGATCACCCTACACTATTCAGCCAAGCCCGACGAGCACACGGGACTGTACGACGGTTTCAAAGATCAGAAACCGCTCGATTTGGACATGCAGAGCCTCGTGGACGCCTGTCCCTATTCGAAAGGTACAAGTACAGTTGATTTCACATATTCGATTTTTTTACAACTCTTCAGTGAGCAGTATATTTTTTTAGTATCGATACTAGTTGACTAAAATTGATAAGAATACGTAATACAATGTGGATAAGTGATAACTAATCGTTTGATCTATATAGTTGTTGCCGTGCACTGCCACAACTCGGCGCACAAGTGTCTGCAGTTGGAGCACGCGCGAGTGAAGAGACTGGAGATGAAGGAGATGTCACTGATTGTGGTGAATGATCTTTGAATCTCGAATAATCTTTGAACTCTGCCACTTCTCAGGAGCATCCCTACCAGGACTGCCACAACTCCTTGTACTACTGCCTACAAATCATCGTCGATTACGAACCTAACGTGAGTGATCTTTGATTTTTGATCTTTGGTCTTTGATCTTTTGACCAGTATCCTGATCTATGATCTCTCGCAGGAAAAATGCGTCACCATCGCCAAGAGCCTGTCCAAGCAGATCAACACCTATGGTGAACTAGGCGAGTGTTTCAATAGACAATCTACAGTATCTCATCGATATTCTACAGTATCCAATCGATAAACTGCCGTAGTTTCGATAAACTACAGTATTTTTAAATCAATAAATTACTGTATCTCAGATGAAGAAACGCACGGAAAAGCGACGATGGATGCGTATCCGATTCCGGTCGCGCGACTTCTGAAGCACTGTCCTGAGAGCAAGGGTGAGTTTCAAATATTAGGATTTTCAATATTTTCGTAAAATAACGTGTGCTTCGGCACATAGTCGGAGTTGCTTCTTTAAGCTCTAGTAAACGAACGATTGATCTAGATAATCTTTTTCGAATATCAGCTTGCGTCCTAGTGTAGACGACGCATTCATTGCAGACCCCATCCTGAAATGCTCCCTCTCCTTCCACGATTGCTCCTCGGCTAATCGCGATGAGCGTCCGGAATTGGATGCGATCAGGAAAATCGTGAGTTTCCAACGATTTTCTGCCAAAGAACCTCAATGCGTTTGTATCAAAAAAATCGCAGCGAATTGGTGGAAAAAAGTAATTCGAAAAATGGTTTATTTTAGAAAATCAAGTGCCATCGCGAGCTGAGCGCCTGCATCCAGGCGGCGACCGGGGCGGAGACTGCGGTTAGACGTTATTCCATTTCGAATCTCGGATTCTGTATTTTCAATCTCTTCTCTCTCTCTAATTGTGTAGAAAAGGTGTCGAAATGTATCAAATTTTGACAGAGTTTGTGTTTACTTAGTCAACCAGTCAACCCTGCTGCTTTGCAGGAGCTATGCGTCGAGGCGCGCACCGTTGCCATCGGCACCTTTCGGCAGTATGACCGTGAGTTTGTTGGTGTTGTTGTTGTTGTTGTTGTTGTTGTTGTTGTTGTTGTTATCATTGCTTTAAAATCAATCCATTGCAGTGAAAGAAGAGCACACCTGGATCGAGGAGGGCGTCGCGTTCGTCAAGATGTACAAGGAAACGTTCGATCATGCTGTGAAGAAAGGAGTGGACAAAGTGAAGGAAGTGGGAGGGAAAGTCGTCGATGATATAAAAGACGGAGCAAAAACGGTCTGGAAGACGGTGAAAGGGTGGTGGCCTTGGGGATAACCGGTTGTTCCACTAATAAAGGAAATTTATCGAACTGTTTTTGACAAAAATACAGAAAGGAGTGAATAAAGTGAAGGAATTGGGAGGAAAGGTGGCGGATGTCGTATCCGATGCGGCAAAACAGTCTGGAAGAAAGTCTGGCCTTGGGGATGAGCCGTTGTTCCAAGAAGAACACTGTGATAAGGGCAATATCAAATCGGTTTTTGTGTCGAATTGGTTTTTTCACACAATAGAAGACAGAAAGTAGTCGATGGAGCGAAGGAAGTGGGAGGAAAGGTGGTGGAAGTAGTATCCAACGCGGTCTGGAGGAGAGTTTAGCCCTGGTAATGACTCGCACTCGTTGTTTCAGTAGGAACACTGCGATATACATTGTGTTTTAATCGAATTTGTCACGTATTCTCACAAAGGCCACATTGACACACAAAGAACTCCTAATTTGATTCACACTCAATATCGATGCAAATCGTCTCATTCCTCTCCTCTCTCTTCCTCCTCACACCTCGCTCCTCCATTCTCCTCTCGATCGTCCTTCGCAAGTGGTTGGCAGCGACTAGAATGGTATGTTTTGCTTACATTTTCGTCTATTTTCCGACCTCTCTTCCTTCTTACATCGTTGCTCCACAGTACCTACTGTATCCTACCGTAACCCTGTTACCGTACTGCCTCGCTTACAGATGCTCCTCTTGCTTCCGCTTCTCTTCGCCGGGGCCACAGCTGGACCGATTGAATTGGGAACACTGGTTGTAATTCCACCGGCACCACCGATTGAAATTCCATCGGGGCTACCGGTTGTGATTCCACCGGGAACACCGCGCGACAAAGTGGAGTTGGTTGAGGTTCGTACCTAGTCTACGTCAAACTATGATTCGTTCTTCTTCTGTGTATTTATGCCTCTAATCTCTAACTTTCTGTGTTTTTTCACACCATTGCAACCACTCGGCACACGACAGAAAGGCATGAATGAGTAGAAAAGACGATGCATTGCAGCAATTCGAGTGCGGGCCGGCTGATAGCAAGTTTGCCATGTTCATCGCTCCAAGATCCGTCGGACACTGTATCGCTCCGGTTAAAGGTACGGTAACTCTTGCTGTAGTGCCGGAGTTACTGTAGCAATCGGATTACTGTAACACGCAGGGTTACTGTAGTACCGGGGATACTGTAGGCATGGCTACTGTAGGGCATGGTTACTGTAGGGCATGGTTACTGAATGATATGGCTACTGTAGCGCAGGATTACTGTAGGACAGGGTTACTGTAGAACAGGGTTACTGTAGCACCGGAATTTCTGTAACACGCAGGATTACTGTAGAACAGAGTTACTGAATGACATGGTAACTGTAGAGCTGAGTTACTGTAGCACCGGGATTACTGTAACACGCAGGGTTTCTATAGTACCGGGGTTACTGTAGCGCAGGTTTACTGTAGCACACTTGTAGTGTAGGACAAGGTTACTGAAGCACAGGGTTACTGTAACTCCGGTTTACTGAATGACATGGTTACTGTAGAAAAGGGTTACTGTAGAACAGGGTTACTGTAGCAGGATGGATGATGTAGGACATGGGTTACTGTAGTCCATGGTTATTGTAGCATCGGGGTTACTGTAGCAGGGTAACTTTAGTACCGGGGATACTATAGGGCATTTCTACTGTAGGACATGGTTACTGTAGGGCATGGTTGCTGAATGACATGGTAGATGTACACAGGGTTACAAGGTAACAGGGTTACTGTAGCGCAATGTGACTGTAGAACAGGGTTACTGTAGCAGGGTGGATACTGTAGGGCATGGGTTACTGTGGCTCCAGGTTTTTGATGCACAGGGTTACTGTATACCAGGGATACTGTAGTTCAACTTCCCCATCTCAGATCGCACCAATCTCTGCTGCAAGGAGCACGACCTGTGCTACGATCTGCACACGCTGACGGGGAACTCTCGCAAAGAGTGCGATAAGCGGTTCTGCTACTGCCTTCAGGTACTGAAAACATTGATCTCAGGGCTCCAACGTATAGTTCACAATACAATGCCATGTTGATAAATGTGAATTTCAGGACGTTATGGACCGCACGAAAAATTTCCAATGCAGTGATACGCTCAATAGTTTTTGCACAACTGTTGACTGGCTCGCCGGAAGCTCTTACGAGACAGTTATGGTGGCACTAGGTCGGATAAGAACATAGTATGAATCAACATACGAATGATGACCTAGTCGATGATCACCTAATGAGAGCAAGAGGAACACTGTTATGCTAAAGACAGATAATGCAAATGGCCTTGGATGGTAGCTTGATATGCGAAGCAACGAATCATGACAATGTAACTTCAAAATGCTCTAACCACCACTTTCCAGCCCGTCCCGATACCCATGCTGGTCAATTCACCGCGGGACAAGTCACCTTTTCGACACCATATGGATTGGATATGCGTAGCCTGGTGGACGCCTGCCAGTACTCGAAAGGTAAACTGTGTAGTCTGCATAATATGACGTTACTTTTTTACGTCTTATCCGACAGCATTTTATTCCGGTATTCGGAATTTGTTCATGGTTTGGGCATGAACCGTACCAATACTCGAAAGGCCAATTCGTTCTGCCTTGCATGAGCATCCAAGACCACTAAGAAATGTGGGAATAAAGTAGCAGAACCTAATGAACATTTATCAATGCCATGACATTTTATGAAATTGCTCGATGCTGTTAATTTTTCTTTAAAAAATCCATTTTAGTCGTCGCCGTGCACTGCCACAACTCGGTCACTGAGTGCCTGAATGGCCCGCACCTCGTGAGACATAAGAAGGCAGAGGTGAGTAGTTCCAACCACACGAACACTTCATTCGACACTGATCGATTAACACTTTTCGTTGAAAAAATCATTAGCGTGATCTTTGATCTTTTTTCAGTTTCATTCCTATCATGACTGCTCCTCCACGATGTTCCACTGTCTCAATGTGATTATCGACAACGAAGTCGATGTGAGTTGGTGATCTTTGATCTTTAATCTTTGATCCTTGATCTTTGATTCTTGATCCTTGATCCTTGATCTCTGATCTCTTGCAGGATAAATGCATCGCCCTCGCCACAACCATGCGCAATCAGATCAACGTCTACCCTCCACTAGGTGATTACCGCTCCATTTTTTTTGATTCGAACACTATCTTCGATCAGAGAGGCTGTTGACAGTGTAGCCTGATGCTACATCAAATTGGTCTCTCTTATTATTTATTTTGAATGCTTTTCCGATATCTGTAGTGGAAGAGGCCTCAGCTCTTTCGTATATGCAAATTGAGGTGCTATCGCGCGAGCGAGGACCATTTCCCGTATTACGTCATCATCAACGATTTCGTATTTCAGACGAGGAAATTCACGGCAAGGCTGCGATAGAAGCCTACCCGATTATCGCAGCCCGACTCCTCAAGAACTGCGACCAGAGCACAAGTGAGTCTTTATTTAAATATTTTTTTAAATTGGTGCTCCTGCACATCTCCGGACATTGAAAATGAATTGAGTTTCAGCAATTCCCTGAATGAGGGGTTGGTGGTCGAGGATGAATAGAGGATTTAGGGTTATTCGAAAATGTCCGTAGATGTACAGGAGTGCCAAATTATTAATTAAAATTGAAATAATAAAACTAAACGCTTCCAGAACCCATCACGACCTGTCTCAAGTCCTTTGACGTTTGCGCCTCCACGAATCGTGAGGACAACGCGAAAGTACTCAATGCGGCCCGGAAAATCGTCAGTTGTTGTTTCAATTTAATTTAAATTTAAGTATTGTAATTTAAAATGTTTCAGCGAATTGAGTGCCACGCAACACTGCGTGACTGCATCTATCACGCGACTAAAGGAGAGACCGCTGTAAGTTTATAATTATAGTCTTGTTTATAATTATAAATTCATAATAAATGTAATAATCAACAAGAATAAAAATTTAATATTGCAGGAGATTTGCCTAAACGCACGCCAAGTCGCCTTGAGCCTCATCAGAATGGTGATGGTACGCTTTGTAACTCTGAGAATGAAACTTATTTGATGGGAATCCTATTCTGAGAACCGGTCGTTTGGAACTATGGTAATGGAACGATCGATTCTGGAAATTGATCTTTGGAAACTCGAGATGAGAACAATGTATGCAAAACCCTCTGTCTGGAAATCACGTCTGAGAACCTATTTACATACAACCTTTTGATTGGAACGTGCGTTTCGAAACCCACGTTTGGGAACCGACGTTTCGGAACCAAGAATTTAGAATCGTCTACAGTGATTTGATTTGTCGTTTTAAAATGTTTACAAGTTAGATTAGAGCAGTTACAATATCGTAATGTGTTTATAGTGTGCTGGTGATCAACGAAAGGTCAATTTTTGCTTATTTACACTTGAGTTTCACGGTTCCAGAACGTCGGTTCCCAAACGTGGGTTTCGAAACGCACGTTCCATTCCGCGATTTACATACCGCAGATTTTAAGATCGCTGTTCTCAATTCAATCATTCCATTAGCATAGTTTCAATAGGAGGGTTCTGAGAATAGGATTTCAAACAAATGAGTTTTTCGATGGAGGTTGCAAAATGTATGTTTCAAAGTGAGAGTTCTCAGTCGTACATTTCCAATAAGGCAGGTTTCGTTTTCCGAGTTACAAATCGTACCACCACCATCAGAATGACCGATT
Source organism: Pristionchus japonicus (assembly GCA_900490845.1). Classification (NCBI taxonomy): domain Eukaryota; kingdom Metazoa; phylum Nematoda; class Chromadorea; order Rhabditida; family Neodiplogasteridae; genus Pristionchus; species Pristionchus japonicus. The sequence goes on from LS499510.1 coordinate 319,237, forward strand.
GTGAGTTTATTTCACTCCTAACCACTAGATGCGAGTAAGCTGTCTGATAAGGTCAAGAAATTGAAAGATTCTCACTTATCGAATGTCTAGTAATGCCGCACCTACTTGCAGTGAAGCACGAGCACACCATCTTCGAGACCGTCAAAACATTAGGCGGAGCCGTCGGGGACACGGCGGAGAATCTGAGAATCGAAGGGATTAGCAAGGTGGCGGTGCTGACCAACGATGCGGTCGAAGCGGGCAAGAAGGCCGTGAAAACGGTTGGGGATGGAGTCGATAAGGCGACGAGATGGGCCGGAGATGTACTGAGCAAGGCAGACGATATCACGAGCGAGTTGTGGGCCGCTTTCCGGGGTTTGCCCATTGTGGGTTAACTCGCCTCGATCGTTCCCGTTGAGAACACTGCGATAAAGGCATTTTATCTGCATTTGTATGCACTGTGTTTCAGAATGGTCGCACATTACTTGTCTTCAATCGATAAGACAATTCACCTTCTGATCTCAACTCCAGAAAACCCATAGGCGACGATTTCATCGTGATTTCTGCTCCTGAAATGCGTCCTAATGTATTTCTTCTCCATCTCACTAACAATGCCCATGGGACATTGTATCGAGAAATATTGCAACCCACCAGCGGCGATCATTCGTCTGTGAATAGGTGCAAGGGGCGTGATTATAAGTGTGAGCTTCGTCGGGTATAAAAGCGTTCGTTTGGACGACAGAGAACAATTATCAAGTCTCTCGTGTTTTGCCTCGTCGAAATTAGGTGTACCACCCGTATCATAATTCCTCTATTTCAATTATATTTTGCTACTCTTCAGGGCCCTACACGTCTTCTCTCATGGTACCGGCCAGTACACAATGGGGCATCCACCATAGATGAACTTGAGGTGATACTAATGTACATACAACGATGATACTAAAGAAAATACCAGTCTTCGGGTCAGTTTGGAAGGAACTTGTTGACTTGCAAATAGATTTAAATAGACCTACTTGCAGAGAGGATTTAATGCACGATATGGATACCAGAAGCGATTTCAAAAATCCGATTATGAGGAAAAAAGAAACCAAAAAGGCAATAGACGCTGGATGTATGACGGAATGCTACAAATGGCTCTAACCTGTTCGTCAATTACTGAGTCACGAATCGAACTTCAACTGTGACTGGTGGTTGTTCCTTCCATTGAAGTGTTCACCACGTTCCCGATAAATTGAATTGATTGAATAATCATGTGTACTTACATCCGAAAACCGTGTCTGTCTGAAAACAATCGGACGTTCAGCGCACATTTAGTTCAATATCTCATACGCCAGGAGGGTAAATCAACGTTCGAAGCGACGCGAGTATTAGAGCACCTTCCGGTAGCCTTCCCTCTCATAAAGTTCAGTCAATCGCAGGAAAGAACAACCTCAGAATAAAACCCATTTGCCCCATCATTTTTTCAATAATTAAAACGGGCTCGTTTATTCCCTAGAAGCTCTCAGATAACCTTAACAAAACCCAACAGTGTGATCTTCAGAACGTCTAATGCTCAAACACACTCAGTTAACACCGTCACAGGAGTTTACTGGCAATCATTCCATACAGAGTGGAAAGCTTAAAAGACACTATCTGACTCGATCGAACAACTCTTGGCACAGGCTAAAATACAACCCATGCCCATACTTGCCCCATAGGTAGTGGCCGATGAGTGTGTACGGCCTGTGGGGTTAGCGAAGTTCCCAGGCCTCTCCGCGGCTAGGCGCGGAGCAGTTTCACCAAAATGACGCAATTTGCTCAATCGATTATTCGTGATCCAATCGATTCGGGAGAGGCATAGGCGTGTTCCTCGTCGAATTCTAAGACACTTTTACTTGGGGACATTTTTCGCTCAGATTTCAACTAAGGCTGAAAATCGATAAAGTCGAATTTTTTCGCACAATTTATTTTTTCTCACTCCTTTCCCGTTGCCATTACTAGTGTTTTATTTGTTCCATCGATGCGTATTATGACAACACACATTCAGTAATTAGGGCGTAATTTATAAGGGGTGTAAAGGATGTTCAATTCGCAAAAAACCTTCAAAAGTTTGACGATTTGACTTACAGTACCCCGTGAACTAATTCCCGGCTCCGGTTTTGTGTTACCGGATACGGCTCTCAGGTGTAAGTTTAGTGTCATACAAAAGGTAGGATAACCGAACACACCACATCTTGTTACAGTACCCGAATACCGTACAGTGGTGTATCACAAACTGACTTTATTTCACAGCTTCGCGTAAAAAATCATTTATTTGGCGGGCTCTTCATTCTGACATGCCTATGGATTGAGAAAGACTCTACAAAGCATTCTTCAAAGCGTAAACCTTGAAAGGTCAAAGAACTATATTTTTAGAAGAAGCTGTGAAATAAAGTCAGTTTGTGATAAACCACTGTACGGTATTTGTGTACTGTAACAAGATGTGGTGTGTTCGGTTACCTTACCTTTTATATGATACTAAACTTACCCCTGAGAGCCGTATCCGGTAACACAAAACCGGAGCCGTGAATTAGTTCACGGGGTACTGTAAGTCAAATCGTCAAACTTTTGAAGTTTTTTTTGCGAATTGAACATCCTTTACACCCCTTATAAATTACGCCTTAATTACTGAATGTGTGTTGTCATAATACGCATCGATGGAGCAAATAAAACACTAGTAATGGCAACGGGAAAAGACTGAGAAAAAAATAAAATGTGCGAAAAATTCGATTTTATCAATTTTCGGCCTTAGATGAAATCTGTGCGAAAAATGTCCCGAAGTAACAGCTTCGTAGAATTCGACGAGGAACACGCCTATGCCACTCCCGAATCGATTGGATCACGAATAATCGATTTAGCAAATTGCGTCATCTTGGAGAAACCGCTCCGTGCCTAGCCGCGGAGAGGCCTGGGAACTTAGCTAACCCCACAAGCCGTACACACTCATCGGCCACTACCTATGGGGCAAGTATGGCCATGGGTTGCATTTTGGCCTGTGCCAAGTTCCTTCACAAATATGTCGATCCTCTCAGAAATTGTCTTTTAATCGGTTATGACTTGAATCAACGCGGCATAAACTTTTTTCCAATATTCTCTGTCGCTCCTTCATCACTGATCATCATGATTAATGGAGAGGAGAAACTGGCATTTGATTCATCTTCTTGGAAGTGATGTGTGGTGACTCAGGTTCTCTATGTAAAGGCTAAAGGTTCGAGGAGAAAGATTCCTGATAAAGACAGCCACATCTGTTACCGATTGCTTTGCCTTAACTCTACGCTGATTAACGTTCCAGGTTAGATGCGCGAGTATCGATATGATTTATTCTGCACCATCCTACTCGGTTTGGGTCAACTCTGCATGTTTACTGGTAAGCATTTTTCTCGTTAATAACACCACCAAATATGACCGCGCAAATCGACGTCGATAGCAATCCAACGAGCGTTGTAAACTGTTCCATTTATGATTTCAAAGATGAGTGAAACTATACAATTTTGTCAAACATCTTTCTCCGGGATACGAAACCCAGCTGCTGATTGTTGAGTCAATCGTTAAGATATAGCATGAAAAACATCCCAGACAATCGAATTTCGAAAATGATTCAAATCATTCTTCCTATGAGAGAATGTCATTCACCAGGATACGACACCCAACTGCTCATCGTCAAGCCAGTGCTTGAGTCCGTCCACAATCGCTCCAGTGCAAGCATTGAGCTACATGCTGGCTACCATGGGTTCGTTCCGGACTAGCTCGATAGATTACCGTTGGATTTGTCATCATTACCTTCTCATCCAGTGATCGTTCACCCTACTAGTTCCGTTAGATCAGAATGAACTTTGCAACATGAAGATAATGGCAAGTCATCTAGCTAACTACTGTGATTCAGGAACGCTGTCGTCGCTTTGGTCAATAATGTAGCAAATCTCGCAGCTCCCTGGGCTCTGGGCATTCTTGGGTCAAAAGTGATTTTTTGCGTTCGCTATTTGTTACTTATCGCTTGAAAGGAATGTGATCCCTCTATTTCCAGTACGCACTCCTCCTCGGATCACTGCTTTTTTCTCTGCGCATATCGACGTTCCTCTACATCCATTGGTTCCCGTTCTACTCAACTGCGGCATTGCTGGGATTAGGATATGCATGTATGTTATTGTTGTTGTAGGCGTTCTTGTTATTGTTTCGATATCTTCAATTTTAGTGTACAATACGGGCCAGAGCGGGTATCTGACTGAGCATTCAACTGCACAAACCATTGGGCGAAACACTGCGTTGAATAGAGCAATGTCTATAAGTTGGTGAGATTTATTAATCTTATCTAATCGCATCTCTTGCTATCGCAACATCCAGCATGACAATTGGTGGTTTCGTACTGATGATCACTATTAAACGACCTGAAGATTTTGACAACTTGGAGACAAGTGTTTGCAATGCAACCTCGATTGAAAATCGCACATTCTCGGACAGTGAAATTCGGTGATAATTCTTCTACTTTGAAGAAAACAATCATTTCCAGTTTCATATACGGCGCCTTTCTGATGGTTACATGTATTTCAAATGCCATATTTGCCCTTCTTCCAACAAGGCCTGTCCTATTGTGAGCAATGGGAAAGCTAGCGATGAATTCGTCTTACAAATGAGTGTGATCTTTTCAGTAGTACGATATTTTTGATTACTATTTCGCAGAGAGAATTATGGATACCATGGGTGAGAAGTGCATGCTCCAGTTAATACCGTTGTTTGGTTATGCTGGCTTGATCTCAGGTATGCATAATACAATATAATTCGTAAAACAACTAAACAGCGGACACAATAACTCAGGCGTCTATGGAATTGTGTACCCCACTACCCTCACATTCACAAACAAGCTCAAGTGCAATGTTTATCTGCCTGCATACTATTCCATTGCGTTTGGACTGAGCAACATGACCAGTTGGTGAAAGGGCGCAGAACTGAGAGAAAACAAAAGTTTACTTCAGTGGGTCTCGTAATTGGAGCAGTGGGCGACCGCCTATCGATACTATTCACCGTAGCCTTTGGTATATGTTCTTTATTTCGAGCGGCGAAAATCAATCATTGTTCAGGCTGTCTAACCAACTCCATTGCGATGATTCTCATATCATTGTCAACGCCTACTTGGGCTACTACGGGTCCCACACCGGATGATGCCTGGTTTGTCGAATCAAGGTATTGATGAATAAATGAATTTCAATAAAATTTAATCACTTTTAGTCAATTCGTCTCCCTTTCGATCGCTGTGCTCTTGGGAGTTGGCGAAAATTGCATAAACACCTCGAGAAACGTTATCTGTGCATCAGTTCTTCCAGAGAAGCAAGCACAAGTCTTCGCAATTTCCAAGTTTCACCACGTGATTATCATTTCGTCATTTCGAGTAATTATATTCTTTTTTTTCAGACACTGATTCTAGCAATAGTCCTGTTCTTGTCTCAATTCATGCCCATCCACGTGTACGTTGGTGCAATGCTGATCTACAGAATCGCATCATGTTCGTTGATCATTTCTTGATGCAATGATAAATTATGTTTCAGTCGTTCTCTATCGATGCGTAATCTCCGATTTTAATGACAAGGAGAGCCTTGTTTGATCCTTCTTTTTTTCGAAAACGTAATTTTTCTTTGCAGGTCATCGAATGCGGGAAGCGCGAAAGCCCAGGAGGCAATGAGCTTTCGATCAAAGACGCACAATTATAAACTATTCCAAAGTATCGTTCATAATTCTATCTGCATAAAATTTTCAAATATTTATCAGTACCACTCCATTCGCAGTCCTAGCTCCATGCATTACTCTCCTGTCTCTCCTCTTTCTCACCCGAGAATGCTTCATCTTCATCATTGTCTTTCTTTTGAATATATTTGTTCGTCCACACTCCACATATTGTGCTGTTTGATATGTGTAGTTATCAGAGAATAGCGCTCTCGGCTCGGCAACAACACTATTTATCATCGAAAAACATCCTCGCATATCTATCAGTGTCATGCCATGCTTGGTCTTGGTCTTCATTGGGTAACCATGGGTTTTCTTCTACTCTCTCCACCTCTTCAACCGGGAAAATGTTGATCTGGTTGAGTGTCATGTTTATCCCATCGGTGGATTCTCCCTGGAGTCGCATGGATTGCTAGTGCATAGAAAAGAGTAGCTCTCGGAACATGTATTCATTGTTTTTGATCAAAGTTCGTGTCTTTTAAAGAAGATATAGAGAAAATAGATACTAGGAAACAAATATTTTCCGAATACTTACCCTTGGTTTGTATGCAATTTTCTTCGCAACGCAGTTCACGAGTCCCTGGACATCCAGGTTGTTGGCAGCTATCAGGAGGTCAGAGAGCATCTTCTGGTTCATCTGAAATAAATAATCAAACGATAATAACTCGATGATTTACAGTATCTATTGAATCCGCCACGGTAAATGGCATACGTTTTCGATGAATTCTTTGTCGCACTCCGCCAACTCATGTTCAGAGTCATGGTCCTCATGGTCCCTCTCGTCATCGTTTTTGTGCATTTCGCACCACTCAATGATCTTGGAGAGTATGGTACCCTCAATGTTTGGAAGAGGAATGGGATCCTTGATCACTGCCTGTCGCTCTGTGATTTCCTCGAGGTGTAGCATCTGAGATTGCTTTCTCTGATAGTGAACCAATTTTCACGTGATCTTTTTTTTTATTCAAAAAGCTCCTTTTTTTCATATTTAAAGTTCTAAGCAAAAGACGCTTCAGTCGGTACCTTCATAAGTGAGGCAGCTTTCTGATTCACAGCAAAATGCCGTCCATCGGAGGAGACGAGCTTGATGAATGAGGGCATTGGCGCTTGAATGGATTAACTTGAAGTTGGGAAGAAAACTGAAAAAATGAGCGGAAGATTTTATTTTTCAATGCAAAAAAAAAATTTTCGAGTGGAGAATAATGATCAAAATTGCTTTAGGGTTCCGATCTCGATCAAAATGCATTCAGTAATGAGGAATCCCTGCCGCTGGGTGCGCGTTTGAGTTCTGAATTTCTTTGGGGCGAAGGGCTAACGATAAAAAAATTTTCAGATCAAGTGTAAATTCCGTAGAATCGATAAACAGTGGCTGTATCGGTGAGAATTATTAGCGGGGTTTGGATGATGGATGAAGTAGGAGATCGGAACTGAATGTGTTACAGCAATGACGGATCAAGGAATTTTTTCTCAAGTTTTGTTTTTCATTCATCCGTTGCGATTATTATTCCATGTATGCTCCTCACAACTGTTGAAAAGTTCGAAATTGCATTATTTATCATTCCAAAAGCATGACAAGATGACAAATACTGGATTTATGACTTTCTCAATTACTCAAAAACATCGTCTACTCATCGCACCACGCGTTATCCCTTCTAATCTTCTCCTCCTCTTCAGGAGTGAAATCGTTCACGATATTGAACGTCGCTCTGATCTGTTCAGTCGTCTTGCCCTGGAATAATGAATAATTTTACAATTTTTATTATTTTACTTTTTTATTTTTTTATTTTATTGTTTTATTAATTTTACAATTACAATTTTTTACAGCTTAAATACAAAGAGGCAGTGCCAGTAGGCATCTGGGTGTACTGTAAGGTGTACAGTAACTACAAAAATCGATATCCGAAGTTAACTACCGTATCCTCACCCTGATCATGCTCGATATCATTGTGTTTTGCGTAACTTTCACGCTGCCTGACCCTGATAAAGCTACAGTAACCCCGATAGCTACCGTATCCTCACCCTGATCATGCTGGCAATATACTTGGCCACACTGTCCATCAAGCCCTTGATCTCCATGTAGTTGGAGGCGACCATCAAACCGAACAGCATCTTCTGCTCGACCTGAGAGGAGGAAAGTCAGATGGTGTTACCGTAATCCTACAGTATCTAGGCACAGCTGCAGTATCAATTGAGCTTGAGTACTCAGGCACTACCGCAGGGGAAATTTGTGTTCGAAAAATCCGAAGGATAGGATCGATTACTGTATTTTCCTACCGTAACCGATCACTACCGTACCTTCAAATACTCCTCATCACACTCGGGCACGTCATAGTTCTCCTCGCCCTCCTTCTCCTACCATGCCCTGTTGACTACCATACCAACCTACGCTAACACATCACATCAGGCGTTACTGTGCCCCTCTATGTCGTCATCGAAACATCATCAGAGTTTGAGATACTCCTTGTCACACTCGGGCACGTCATGGTTCTCCTGCCTCTTTCTCCCATATATTGACTTCAATACCAATCCTAAACCCCTAACTCCTCTATTCATACTACAGCAATCTTCCATTTTCATCCCACCGCACCTTGAGATACTCCTTATCGCACTCGGGCACATCATGGTTCTCCTCTTCCTCCTTCTCCTCCGCCGGCGCAGGGTCGTCCTTGTGCTTCTCGCACCATTCAATGACCTGCAATTAGGAAATGGATTGGAAGCAGAGACTAGAGATAAGAAGGTGTTCCCCCTAGCTAACTAGATGCCATTTTCCTACATGAATTATCATACATGTTGGTGTCTCACGGCCTGTTAGTTGCCCTTATTGTTAGCTCGACGAAATTTGAGCTAGAGACTCGAGGCTAGCGTCTTCGTCTTACCTTCTCTAGCACATCATTCTCAACATTCGGCAGCGGGATGGGGTTCTAACAGAGACTTTCTCAGAGAAGTTAGATTGGGCCGTACTAGGATTTTTGACCCTATCCTCGAAAAATCGCCCTAAGACCAACTTTTTGCGTAGATTTCAAAAATCGACCTTAGGAGGTCGTATCTTCGACCCCTAATTAGTTACAGCTACCGTAACCTTAGCCACCCTTAAGAGCAACTTTGCGAACACGGCTTCAAA
>LS499510.1:352081-376134 GCA_900490845.1 Pristionchus japonicus
TTTCGTTTTACGGCAGTCAAATTTCACCTATTTCGAGGAATATTTCACCGTGTGAGTGCCGTTCGATCCCCGGAATTGGGGGTGGACAAAAAATATGAAGCAATAAAATCAATTTTTCGTTGTGAATTCATCGATTGCTCAAAATGTACAAAATGTACAAAATGTACATTTGTTCGGAAATGTGGACGATGTACGATATCAGGCAAGTACCGAACTGGGAAAATCAGTCGCGATCCCAATACGGTGCTTGCTGACCTCACGACTGCTGCTGCTTCCGATGAGGTACTGAATTATTGTGCTGTCGATTGCCTAGAGTACGGTAGAAAAAGTCACAAAACTTTCCGAGAGTCCCGTCGGACTTTACTCAGATTTTGTCACGCTTTGGAGAAGGTTCACGTGCCTGGGATCAACGTCTTACGTCTGACCGAGGACAATTAGAGTGAACCGAGGTTGCCAGTAAAACAGAAATGGTGAGGCTGCTAGGAAGATACAAGAAAGGGAAATTCCTAAGTATAACGCGGCTGGACGTTTCGGTCCTTTGGGTCGTAGACGCCCAACCGCCTCACGATGGGTGGACCTCGTCAGTACGACGCCCATCGCGAGTGGTGTACAGAAATATGGGGATTGAAAGATTTTAAGCAACAAACAACTAACGCGAAATCGACAAATTTTGCGCGGGTGATGACTAAACTAGGGTTAACATGATCTAGTGTAACCAAATTAAAGAAAGAAAAGGTGAAATTGGTAGATTTCGAGAGGGGAAGGGAGAGATGCATGTGTGAATCGAGAGAATTGGCATGCATTTTAGAGAGAATTTGACACTCACTGATAAGGCGCCGCTTAGAACTACGGAGTGTACTTTACTGCGATTTGACTCCATCACGCGTTTGGGATCAGTGCATTTTCTGCATAACAACCACAGTGAGATAGTATGCACCTCTGAGAGGGTTGATCTTTTCTTGATAAGAAAGGCGCTGCTTAGAACTACGGAGTGACACGGATAGTACTGTTAAATGGCCTGGACATGAATCAGATTTGAGAACCGAATGTACCGATCTATGCCATGACCACTTACAACAAGCTAGAGAAACGGCTGAATCAAAGAACTTAGGTATTCGATTTCAGAGACTCACCATCAAACGAGACGTCGTCGTTGAGAAGATTCTCATCGACGATGATTCGGAATCGGATGATGATCTACTGATCTCGAGAGGGTTGCGAAGAGGGAGGGTATCGAAGACGAAATATGAGGTTAGCGATTTGGCATTGTCATCGCTATTGCTACATTTGTTGCTTGGTCAAAATTACATTCACATTTTCCAACATGAACTTTTTGGCAGTACAGTAGATATAGAAACATTGATTTATTAGCATTTTCTGAATGATCATTGCTTCAGAAAAACAGCTACGACAGAGCGGCTAAAGCGACGCCGATCGAATACGCCACCTACTCGGTGACTGGAGGTGGATACGAGTGTGGAGCGAGTGGGTGGGAGGCGAGTTTCTCTTATTCATCCTGAAACGATAGTTTTCGGGAAGACTCGGCTGAGGCTCTGCGCAAGGTGCGCTCGTTTATTAGGTCTAGAAAATGTGTAGAGAGCAGTGCGAGTGGGATGGAGGTGAGCAGAACAATTTGAAGTGTTTAAACATACTTGGAAACCTGAACTGAATTGGCGGATCACAACAAACTTGCATTGTAGGATCACAACGCCCCGGCTGACTATCGCCCAGCGTCATTCCCGAACATTGGAGTACAGGTGGCAGGGTAAGAGAATCGTTTTCGTAGGCTCCCAGGCCAGACAAACTCTGAAAGAGTGAGTGAAACCCTCTCTCTTTCCAGCACGCTCCCTACTCCACAGTCCACTGCGCCTGAGGACCCTAGCACGTCATCCACTTCCAGGTCAGTTGTACTATCCTCACGTGGAATGAAGCGTAGCCCATAAGCAATAAATATATCGCCACAAACAATTATTGCAGCTCTCCAGCTACTGCTAAGAAGGATGACGAAATCCCCGACGCTCTGGTCGACTTCATTCTGCAGTACACTCGAGATGTAAGACCGTTTGAACTCATTCTTAACTCAAGGTTTACTCCAGGCGATCACTCCCGCTCCATCCGTGCAGCAGCCATCAGAGGCACAGCCGGCCTCGGCTGCAGCGGCTGCAGCTGCAGCTGCAGCCTCGCCAGCGACCGGCGATGCCGTGGATTCGGCTGCGTCGCCTGAAGCCAGCGCTGCAGCTGCTGCAGCTGAGGCTGCACCAACTACAGAGGCTGCGTTGGAAGCAGCGCTGCAAGCGCTGCTACCGGAGGAACTGCTCACTGCTGCAGTGAAGTGAGTCAAACATTTTAATTCTGTTGTATTTTCCCATGATCTAGACTTGTTCGGAATGTTTGAGTATCGAATTGCAGCTCCCTGCTTCTCTCACACACGAGACTTTCTCAAGTCGTTGCTCAGAACCGGCCGGCTAAAGCGAAACTGAGGGAGTACATTGGAGAGGTAGGTCATGCTTCCACACAGATTGTGTTCATCTACTGCTCTAGCAACTACTCGAGAGACTAGAAATTCATTATTTTTAATTCTAGACCAAGATCCACGAATCCATGTGGTGTCTGTGCGAGTGCATCGAGGAGGCAAAGGAAGTATTCCGGAAGGCAGGGAAGGAGGATGTGGTTAGAACTTCAATTGTTTACTGCAACAAGGCATACAAACTCTTCCTTGATTACCATTATGCACACTTCGAAAATGTAACAGTGATCTGTAAGAGTGAATTCACTGAAAGTAACCTGTTCCAGGAAAGCTCCGACGTTCTCTTCCTACCGAACGCGCAGGGCTTCACTCTCCTTCATCGGGCACTGATGGGCGGTCCTAGTGAACTGGCACAGGTATGCCAGCTAATCTTTCCGTGTATTCGTCATCGAAATAACTATCGAAAATTCGAAATTGTGAATTGCTCGCTGGATGAGTTGCAGTATAGGTCTTTCTGATGTAGAGCTCAAAACTCGACATAAAGAAGCCATATCTTTTCAACCAATTTTACGGTCGCTCTCCCGGCTCTGGCTGGGGATTCGGGTGATCGCATCTTCTCATTCTCAGCCATACGTCGTGGTCGAGCAGCAACTGCTCCTGCCTCCTCGCCATCTACTCAGCGTCGGACTGCCGTGGGACATGAAGTGAGCATGTTAAAGTAATAATGTGGAAAGAAATCCAAGAAATAGAGTACACATCAATCACATTAAAGCGAAAATCTGGTTACAGATAGAAGGTTCAGAAAAACTGCTAATGAGAGACAAGAGGGCATTCATTTCAGAAACAACTACGGCGAGACTCCGCTCTGGTGGGCTGTTGCTGGCAATAAGCCACTAGTGAGTTATTCATTTCAATTCTTTAACATCACATCTCACCATATCATTTGTCCTGGTCGAATCAGATCCAATGAACATAAATGATTTATCTTCTTCATTACAGTCTTCGAATTGAATCAATTCCAGTTCGTGGACTACCTGCTCGAACTGGGCGCCGACCCCAACTGCAAGTCCATGAGGGACAGACGGGACTGTGCACTGCATATTGCGGCGAGAAGGGGCATGACTGCGATCGTTAGGGTGAGTGTTGGGAGTTGGAGTTTCCTTGAGAAAAATAGATTTCGGTAACTGCAATTGCTGAAAAAAAGGATAATCGTGAAACTAATTACCGAGAGGAAAACGCATAGCAGGCGTTAGGGCATTAGTATAAATAGCTCTCATGCACTGATAGAGTGTTTCACATGACGTAGCAATTGTCGTTTTCGAACACTTTTCACTTGTTTCGTTCGAATTTTGTTCAAGACATCACATTTCTATCATTTGCGATCGATGCGTGTTCGTTCTAGAGCCTGACGAGTGATCCTCGCTGCCAGATTGACATCAGTAATGCACGACGCGAGTCACCGTTGTTCACTGCCGTATTGTGAGTGATTTGACGGTTTCCATTTTAATCTGTTCCATTCGGTGCGGGGATGGAACTCCTATACTTGAGTCTTTTTAGAGGACTAGTCCGTCTGAGTGAATTCATTCTAAAACAAAGTGGTGGTGTTTTAGTGCATTCTTTAAGATACAACAACCAGCCCGGTCCGAGAAGAGTGAAAACTGATAATATCGCAGCAGTTGAGGCGTTGATTCGAGCTGGAGCGAATCCTTTAGCGGTGAGCCCTTCTTGATGCTAGGATAACCTTTTAGATATCTAGCAATTGAAAAAAAACATTAAAAACCGAACGGTGAGTTATGGTCCAGTTTGCTTAAGAAGCAGACAACGCTTGGACAGAGCTACATATATGATGTGGGCTGATAGCATTCTTTGGTACACTGAGTGTTAATAATTTCCGGGATCATTAAATTGCAGCTCGACCGCAAGGGCAACAACATCATCCACGTCGCGGCTTGCTGGCTGGATATTGAAATGCTTGAAGTGAGATTCTTCTGCTAATTATTGTAAGAAGAATCACTTTTCTAATGATCATTTGTAACTCTGGCATTACCATTACCGATTTTCCTTTTTATCAACTTCTTTTAGATGTTCGCCCGCATCATTCCTGACGCGAAATTGGCGCAACTCGCAAACGCGCCCAACGACATGGGAGCGAAGCCGATTGACTTCCTGAGGCAGCATGAGGTTTGTAATCGAAGATTTAAAATGCTGAAACGATTTTGTTGCTTTTTTCTTTGAAAAATAGCCAGTAGCGATTAGATGTGTTTCACGTGAATTAGGAATAAAGTGGAGTTTCAATGCAGCGCTGAACAGTAGGAGCTCTGTGAATAATACAACTTATTTTTCCAATTTCTAAGATTCAGAATGAAGTCGACGAGGAGCGTTATCGACGAGCCTTCTTCGCCCTTCTCACGTGCAATGCCAAGTGTGAAGCGGGCGAGAGACGGCGGGTGCAGACTACTGCAACAGCGAATATGGTTGTTCAGGGTACGGTAGCCGCTGGTACGGTAGCTCAGGGTACCGTTTCTCAGGGTACGGTAGCTCAAGGTACTGTAGCTCAGGGTACGGTAGCACAGAGTGCTGCAGCTCAGGGTACTGAATTTCCGGTGGCTGAACCGAGAGCTGAATCCATGTAGACTTGTAGAGCCATGTCGAGTAACAACATTATTGTGCTTTCATAGTATTTACAATCGGGAAATGGAGTGATAAATATGATTTGCATTTTGTGTGTTTCGTCCTTTCACATTCATACATGAGATTCAGGATAGACAGAGAAGAGAAGCGCATTATGTTTAATGTACCACATGCTCTCAATTTCCATCGCATTTCCTTTCGAAGAATCGCAAAGACTTTCTTTAGGCCAATTTTTCCTTTACTACCAGAAAAAGGAAGTACGCCACCTTATCTCGTCAGTGCTCATCCTTCAATGAGTTGCTTCGTGACGAGAAGAAATACATTCAGAAGAAATCCGGAGCAAAATGCTGCTCTAAAGCGCATCCGTCGTATTGCACTTCACAAATCTCATCTGATGAAAACTTCCTATTTGCGCTCATCCATTTTATATTGCTGTCAACACGCACATCTTAGCGTAATCCGTTCAAAGTGCATTCATCAGACTGCACTTTCCAATTATCCACTCGAGACTATTTCGAAACTCTTATTTGGAATATCCGTTCAAAATTCAGCGCTCAAAAGTGCAGTGCCCTTTCCACTACTCCGCTCGGCTATATAATCCCATCTACCGGAGCATGCATCAATCAAGAATAAATTTTTGACTTTGGGTTTTGAAAAGAAATCGGATCAAGTCTTGTAGTCACTATAATCCTCTAACTCTAACTATAACACGAGCATCAATTTTCATAAGCTGGAAATTTCAAAACCGGAGTGATCCTTTTTTTCTGGAATCGGAAAGATTGTCCATACGCTAATTAGGTTGAGATGTGTTTCAGGAGGGCAGATATGATGAATTCTCTTCGAGCTTCCATTACATGTGAGTGATTCAGAGTCGAGGCACATCTAGGCGATTTATCATTGCCTTACACTTCCTCCATCACTCCCATTTCAATCTCTTCCTTCCAACCTGAGGCCTCCTTGCCTTTACCCTGCAATTTTCTCGATCTTCTTTGAACTTTCGCTATTCCTTTCTTTTCGCATCCCATTTACCTCTTCTTTCATATTTTTCCGAATTCCTCGCACAATGGTGAGTTTTTTTTTTATTGCAGGCACTCAACATTATGTGCTTCCTCGGAATTTCATACACATGCTCACATACTGCTTGCCCATCCCATCTTAGTCCTTTGTTCGACATATTCCACATGCGCCCACCTCCTCTCCTTGTCTATCCAATCCGAAAGCTGTCACCGCAGTTGATTAACAGCCATCAGCGAAACTCCCCTCTCTTCCTTCTTCTCTTCTCTTCTTTTCTCCCAATTCATCCTCCACTCCGCCTCTCCCACTCCCAGCTTCTTACCCTCCTCTCTCTCTCTCGGGCTTCGGACTCTACTCCTCACATCCCCTCCCGAACTTTTGCGAGCTCTGCACTGGATTTCTCCTTGGTTCATCTAGTTATTTGTCCTTCCCTGCTTCTTTGCACTTTCTCTGCCTGGGTAATGAGAGAATTCTCTATGAACCTCTCCCTAGTCCTCTGGTTCGTTTTCGTCTCTCAACAACACTCGTTCTCTTTCTCTAACCCTCTGCTAACATCGCTTTTTTCCTTTCTTCTCTGCCCTCTCCCCATTGCATCCCTCATACTCTCACTATTCCCTGCATTCTGAAACCCATCGACTCATCCTTTCGCCTTTCTCTTCCCTAAACTTTCGTTAGTGCACAAGTCGCTCGACGGTTCGTAGTCAATAGCAAATACGTTTTTACTGCGTAAAGAATGATGTCCGGCAAGTGGCAGCCTTCAAATCATCAGTTTCACTCCTCAAACCATGCAATTTCGCAGTGTTTTACTCGTAGTTACATTGTTTGCTCTTCCTTTCTCTTTTCTCGCCCCAATTTTCCTTACTTTAACGCATCAAACCCTCAATTTATCATCATTCGCTTTTGTTCTCGTTTTCCGCTACGTTTCCGCCTAAATTACATCTTTGCAAAGAGGAACAAGGAAAGTGATCGCTAGGTGTTTTGCAGCTGCTTTGTTTACAAGGACGAGTGACGATAGGTGCAAATTTTCCGGAAAGTGAAAACACATTTCGCCCTTGTTTCCACGCAGCTCTTTTGCTATTCCTTTTCGACGTGAAAGTCGACTCTCTTTATTTTCCCATTGCCTCTCGCCTCTTTTCTACGGTTTACACGTATTTTGATCAACCCAACTCTCGTTGTCCCTGTGCCACTCTCTTCTCACTCTCACTCTCTCCCCTGCGGCAACACGCATGTTGTTCCCTCTAACTGTCTGAGATGTGCTGTCTTTTCGCTTTGAGGGTCGTCTCTCTCTATCATCCATAGATTCTAGCCTCCGGTTCACACGTATCATAAACTTGATCATCCCAATTCTCTTTGTCCCTGTGCCGCTCACTCCATTCTCTCCTTCCCTCCCTCTCTCTCCACCCCAGCGGCAGCACACATGTTGTTCCTGCTGACCCTGCTATCGACGATTTCCTCTCTTGTTTTGCAAGTGTTGCTTTCCTGCGTCTTTTGCTTACTTTGGCGATGAGTCGGGCACCATCGCTCCTTCCATTTCGGATTGATTTGGTGTGATCACTCAATCGCGTTTTGCCTGACAATAACCGCTGTTTGATTAGCGCTCATTTGATTTTGAGAGAGGAGACGGTGTTGTGAACGAAAAAGAGAGAAAAATCGTTCTGTGAACCTCTTCTCTGTGTGTTGTTTGTCTCTCTCAAAATGTATACACTCGGTTTTCCCGCGAAATCGATAGCTTATCGTGAATTCCCTTCACTGTGATTCATCGTGGAGAGAAGCGAGGGAGAGAAACCGGGATAGAGTGAACGATTGAAGAGAGGATGGGAGTCAATGATAACGCTTTGCTGTCAGTTCGATTCAATCAACTGATCGGTTAGCATCCATCTCTCTCATTTGGCTCATTATCATCGATTGGTTGTCAATGTACATAATCCTTCCAGTAATCGCTTGTTTCAGCGCAGTCGACCCTGTGTGTCCAGTATTCCCGGTGTTCACTAACGTGCAGACGCAATTTGAATCCCCGAACTGACCTCGTTTCTTATCCGATTTAGTTTTTGCTGCATTTTATCTGATTTACCACCCAGAAGGGAGATTCGATTCCTATCGCATCTCTCTCCTCGCTAATCTCGTTCGAAAAGGCCTTTGATCTATTTTTCCTCTCTGTTCCTTATACCGTTGTGTCTCTAGAGAGGTGCTTCCTCTTCACCGCAACCCTTCAGCACCTTCAGCATGCATGTTTCTCTGAAAACCATGTTCATGTTAAATTATGTTCATCAGAGTTTCCATCCTCCCCCGGTGACTGTTCTCTCTCTAGACAGACTGCGCTTCCTCTACTCCGCTGGCTGCCAATTAGTAGCCATGGCGCCTCGGGCGCTTTCGCAAGCATCAGTCTGTCTGTAAGACAAAGTTAGTTTCAGTCTACTTGCCTCTACAACTGAGGTCAGTGCGCATTTCCGCGAAGTCTCTCCTGGTCACAATGCTTATCAGGAGAGGTCGCCATTGCAATCGCCCTAGCGTGATCAGCAAAGGCGAGAGAGAACGAGTAAATGAGAGGGCGCAGAGACACACTGCAAGGAAATGACCATGAATCATCACCGAGCTTCCATCTGTTTGGAAGCGCAGTTGTTGGCCTCTCTCGTGCTTTCGCGCGTTGTTTTACCACCTGTCAATTACTGTCATTCCTCATCTCAGATGACCAATTGAGAATGATGAGAAAAGCACTGATACTGCCGATTTTTCTCAACACTCTCTCTTTTGATCTGAACACAAGGCGCACATTTCCTATTTGTTTCAACATCAAATAGTCATGCTTCGACTTCTTCAATTGAGCAAGACAGAATTAGTGACTGCGTGAAAGGAGGAGAGCTCTCGCTAACCTGGTTGGACCCGGTAGCCTATCGACTTCTAGTTGACTAGGCAGAGCGAGATAGTATGTCAATTGAGGAGAGGTCTAAACAAATTGGCTGCAACCAGTAACCCAATCCACCCTCGTGAAGAGTTGGCACTCGACCCGTCTCGTGGTTTTGGTGGGTCGCATCATAGTCATTATCCAAATTGCGAGAGCACCTGGGTCATCTTCACTTTCGAGTCAGTCATTACGCTAATTCGTCTTGGCATTTCACCCGGAACTGAATTCTATCGAAATTGCCCTCAAACTGCAATTGGTTTCCTTCTATGCCCTTTCCCATTCCGCATGATGTCGTTAGCGATGGTTCCATTGTTCTTTTGCTGTTCCATAGCCATGATCCTTCCATTCTTGCATTCACACGCGAATGATTGAGAAAAAAGCCGGTTCATGCCCTGAGATATCATGCTATATCATTTCACTTTCCCGCCTTTTCTCACTTAGATCAGCTCAAGCCGGCCGCATTCTTGTCGTGAAAGCCAAACGAAGCGCAGCCTGCCCTAGATATGGCTTATCCATAATCATTTGCCGCCACCTATCTCTCTTATCAATCGGGTCAGTTCCGCTTTGCATTGATTCATCTCGGCTTTAAAAGGTGAACTCGATACGTTTCACATATTTTCCATAGTTGTCTGCAGTCTCCCATTTTTAGTGGAATTCAAGGCGCGTCTCTGCCTCTCCATCTATCTAACCTATCATACTCACCTCCCGTCTTGTCGATTGCTACTGTACTAGTCAGGTCTTCCCTCTGGTGCGTTATCTGCTCAAGATCATCTATGGTACTTCTCTTTGGATAAGCGTCGGGAGCCGACAAGGGGTTTATTATCGGTACAGAAGCCAATGTTCCCTCTGGTCGCCTGATCCATGGCACTTCTCACTAGATCTGGGAACATGGCTCAGAGACGCCGACAAAGGCTTCATTTGATGCTCCTTCATTCCTTCTGGTCGCTCCCGCGCTGCCTGGTCGGCAAGAGATTATCCAAGATATCTCTAAGCTACCTCTCGCGATTAAGCTACCTCTCGCTGGATTGGGTGGGCGTGTGTACCTTGATCGATGGCAATTTTTGCTAGGAATGCATCGTCGTGTGGATAGAAGTAATTAGCTCGTTTTATCGTAGCAAAAAGCGACAATTTGTGGCTGATATGGTAACGAATATGGAAAGCACTTTTCACTAGATATTTTGAAAGAAAAAACCGGCAAAGGGCATCCATTGGTTTTCATTATTCTAGTAGATTCTGATTCCTCTGGCTGTATTATCCATGTCCATTCACTGAGGATGTCGACGGAACAGACCTTCCGAAAATGGGAACAATCGTACAGAACAAAAAAATATTCGTTGAGATTGAGAAACCTTCTGGTCGCTTACCTCTAGCAGTATGAGAAACGTCTGGACACTAATCCGTCATTTGGTTCTCCTCCTGCCTCGTGCTCTCTCATTATCCCATGCTCTCTAGTATGCCGCGCAAATGGAGCAGCCCTCCTGTTCCATAAGCTGTGACAAGGTGTTAAGTGATACCTGCCCCCCCCCTCTAACAGCAAGCGGGACGTCTGGTGACTAATCCCCTGTCCTTCACGTCCTCTACGAATATTATGGCTCATTTGGCGGAAAACGATCGACAAAATGGATTGCAAATGGCGTTTTCATGCTAGGAGATCTTTCTTTCGCATAAGTGCCCTCGATCTCTCTACCATATTGTCTTCTTTTCTTCTCAAATGCTACGGTTAGAGTGTAGTCTGGCCCTGGTTGAATGGTTGCGTGATCAGTGTGAAACACATCTAATCATTACGTTCTCGCTATCGCATCTCGCGTATCTCTTGATTAGATCTCAGTATCAGTGGCTACCATTGATTCACTTGTTTGGCTCTGCTTATTTTTTTCTGTCCTTTCTCGTCAGCCAATGCTATTCACTGATCGATCATATTTTGATTTGATATTGGCTCTAGTCCTTACCTTGTTCATTGTTTAGATTGTTAATTGTTTAGAACGAATTCCGTTGATGTGATGAAAAGTTTATATTGAGCTTGGAAAGTGTAGATCTCCCGTAACATCCTAAGGATGAATGATTAACTTATCCCCCTCCTGGTTTGATTTTTAGCTGAGATAGCATCTTTCTTGTCACAATTAGATCTTCTGCCATCTCTTTTGCATAATTCCGCCAGCGGGTGGGAACTCCAGCCAATCTCCGTTGTAGGTGGCCCTCCCCTTTAAAATAAGCCAATCGATTAGTCGATTAGTCTCTCGTCCTTAGCTCGGTGAGGCACTTCTCCTCTCGCTCCGCCTCCTTTCCCGCGCATCAGTCTGGTTGCCTCGCGTGCACGGCCCTTTGCTCTTATGCGATCCCCTAGCCGTGATTTAGAGCTGTGCTCTAACACCCCCCCCCCACGTGATAAGGGGGTCTGTTCCGTCGAGATCCTCACTCTGCCCGCTCTTCTCCTATCACGTGCTTACTACAGGATTAGCCTACTCTCACTCAATCTCCTTCTTATTAGCGCGTCCAGTTTGACAACTCCGTAGCAGATCATTAGTGGAGGTGACGAGAGGCAGGGCCCTTCCTTTTGCGTCATTACCTCCTGCTCTGATCATTGCAAGACAGCAAAGGTCCGGGGATCGAACCCGGGGCTTCCGCTTATCGGGCAGGTGTTCTACCACTGAACTACCCGTACCACCGATGCGCTTGCTCGCTGAGTGAATGATACTCCTGCTGCCTGCTCCTGCGCTGGCTACTAATCCATCTCGTTGCTATCCGTTGACTATTAGAAGAGGGATATTCGTAGACACCTCTCATTAGCAAGGCTCTTGACAGTTGACGCAATGCCACTTCCCGTTACGTCAGTAGGCAGGCAGTCCCAATTTTGGAGCCTATTAGTATACTGGATCATGCGTGCGTATATATCGCCCCAATAATTCTCCCCCTTCCCATGTTCTTGCACTTTTATTCATTGAAACGGACTTACAATTTTTGGCGCGCTTCCATTTTCTCATCCATTTTCTACCCAGACACAATTTTCTGCTTCGTGAAAACCCTTTCACACGTCCGAATTCTGTTTCACACGTATTCTCATCGCGCTAACCTGCCATAAGTCGTCTAATCACCTCGTCCTTTCCAGAGTCGAGGCTCCCGAACACGGCAACTCGCTTGCTCCTCGCTCCATCCTGCCAGGAACTCTGAGGAAATGGCGAATCCTATTGCGTCCGAGATGGCTCAGCTGGCCCTGAAGGTGTGTTGAGACTATCTCGTAACTCCGATCGGCTTGAGTTGAGACGCAGTCGCATCCGTCAAATAGCAAGCCGGTTAAGACCATTTCCCATTCCAGACGACGGTCCCGGCTCCGCCCAAGCTCGACAAGGGCAAGAAGGGCAAGGCGACCAAGGTACGAACACTTCTCTTCTTCCTCGGAAGCGCGCCTACCACCCGTCTATCACTGATCAACAACCCTACATTCGACAATCGCTAATGAGAAACCTGTGAAAACTTAACCGCTCTTCCCACAAACTTCATACAAGAGGAATTGGTACTTGTGGAGTTCCTCGGAAGCGCGCCTGTCCACTATCCACCCCAACCACCAACACAGCCCTAGACAAACCACTAATCAGAAACTTGTGAAACTTCACCGCTCTTCCAGTAACTCAAAGTTGTTTTAATCTAAAATGTAATTAAATCAATTCAGGTCGTTACCAACAGCTTCCCCGTCACCATCAGCCCGAACACGCCATTCTATCTGGTGAGTGATTTGGATACTTACTCTACTGTAATATTGCTATCGTGAACTGACCTAACGCCTTTTCGGATTCTTACTCCAAAGTCTTTTCTGACTCTTACTTTTTTCTATCTGATTAACTTTTCTGATTCTTACTCCGAATCGAGGACGTGCACTCAATGCACGTACTCGTTTCAGACACTTTCGTTTGCTCATCTAATTTCGATTTCAGCATGATCTGCGGATTCACGCTGTCTATCAGAGGAACGGAGAGGAGAAGTTGAAGGAGATCACCAAGCAGACGCGTGATGAGTGAGTATTTCGCGCGGCTTCGGCGCGGAAACCGCGCACCCCATGCAAGCCACGCCCCTTACCGTATCCTCTTTGCAGCTACATCGAGCAAGACAGGAAGAGCGCCGCCATCCAAGCCTACCATGCGCTCAAGGTACGCGAGAACATATTTATTGAGCTCAAGGATTACGGTAGCTTGAAATCGATCGATCGCAAACTGAAAATCCCCGAAAAACCGTCTCGTTCAGGCCAACAACATGCTCCAAACCACCTGCTTCTATGACCGTGCTGCCCTTCTCATCACCCTCAAGGAGATTCCCGGCTGCAAGGGCGGAGCCGAGGTGAGAGCCGGCGTTCAGAACTTAGAGCTCCGTCTCTGATATTCCGGTTCCTGATGTGGTCACTGATTCCCGGTCCTGGATTCAGTACCATTCCGTAACGTCCACCGGTCTTTGAGCTTCTGGAACCGGCAAATGACACTCTAATTCCCGGTCCCGGTTTCAGTACATTTTCTCTCAGAACCGGCAATTGCGATAATCTAATTGCCGGTTTCAGTACAAGTGCTCGCTGACACCGCAGAACGCTCCTCATCTCTTCGCTCTGGACACTGTCAAGGAGGCGTCCGAAGTGCGGGTGACGATAAAGAAGGCGTCGGAGACGTACCAGGTATGCGTTTTCTCCCCGAGCTTTCATGAAATGGCGGGAACTTTGATTTGTTTACAAGGCATAGGTTTTGTGGTGTTCAGTTTCCTAATGCTCTGAAACACATCCCAAACGAACGCGAGCTCCTAATCGTCCCATCACTGGATGGAAAGACTGCATATTCCAGGTGACCTCCAATGATATCTCCTCGACCGACGATGCGACCAGACGAGCACTGCTCAACGTCGTCAACCTGGCTACGTCCCAGCATCTCTTGGAGGCCGAGTGAGTTTCATGATTTATTTGAAGGTCTACAACAAGCCGTGTTCGGGTTGATGATTTCATGGTGACCGACATCGGTTACGCAGTTGTTCGAAAAATACTGATCATAGTTTACATATTTGGAACGGAATTTTCCAGAAGAATATCTATCCAGCTTGAGTCTCCGACAGATTATAGAACGAGTGGAACGTATCCATTCTTTCGGGAAGCTCATATATTCGTTCTTCCAGCACCGAGTTCGTCGTCTACGGCAACGGCAATGCGTACCTCCTGCAGCCCGGCGCGCACGGATTCGAAGAGTTCGGAGTTGGCACGCGCGACAAGTGAGTGCTGGTTTGACATTCTTATTTCATCCTGGACTTCCGCAGCTAGATATCAATCGAATGCTAGTTCGTGTGAAGAACATCGATACAACCTCAAAGAATGTTTAAAGTTGCACGACGATCATTGCAGATACGGCGGCGTGGGCTTGACCAAGGGCGCGAGGCTGGTCGAGGGCCCGGGAGGCAAGCAGGCCGCCGCCATCACTGTCGATAGTGAGTGCATTTATCGACTATGCAGAATTTGATGCGCGGACTATGAATCATATTTTGAATTCTGACCTTTTGCACTGTGACTTCACAGATGCGTGAACAGGTGGGGCGTATATGTTGAGGTCTCTCACTTTTCCATGCTCTCTCACGCTATCTGACCGGTAAGGGTGCATTGAGACCGTTACATTTTCGCCCAACCCATGTGTGAAACAAGTAGGAAGGTTGCGGAATTCTTGAAAAGTTGATTATTTGCAGCCAAGAAGACGGCCTTCCACAGGGATCTGCAGCCGGTGTACAACAAGTTGAGCGACTGCGGGTGGTCAGATACTTGAATAGTTTCGAAATCACTAATTAATTTGCGCAAATTAATTTATGCTAATTAAAGCACTAATTCAGTCTCGACAACTCTGCCGAGGCGACGCAAGTGCTCACTGGATTGAAGGCGCTCGTCTTCTACGCTGGAGCCCCGGCGAATCAGCAGGTAAGCTCGTGAAACATATTCTGAGTAGCTTTGACCGACTCAACCTGTACTGGTTCGGCGCATTGGCGAAATATGCAGACTTGAATACTTTGGATTCTCTCTTATATAATAACGATCGATCACTTGCAGAGAGCCCGGATGTTAACAATCCGCACTGTTTGTGGTGTGTACATGACAATTGATACTTTTATTGAAGATCTAAAATACACGGCATTGCATAACTTGACCAAAATTACCGTTCAGAGAGCCCGGATGATCACGATTGGATCCGCAAGCAGTATGAAGGTGCGAGATGCAGTCGTCGATACTGCGCAAGGACGGACCCTGGTGAATTGATTTATTGATCGTTCTGCTGCCTCTCCGACGGGTCTCATCGAGCCGTTGATACTTCCTCATCCTATAGTGTCATGCAATGATTCTGATCACCGTTTGGGCAGAAAAGTATCGTTTCTTTGGAAAGACTCGCCCTCGAGTCATTCTCTACTTCCTAGTTTCGCTTGAGAGATACTGACGCAAATCCCTGAGTGTTTCATGGGAAAGCAACAGGGGGATCCTGTTCTGTCCCCCAACCAACCCAACCCCATTCCAGCTCTCTCGCTACATCAACGACAAGTACCACACGCAGATCCGGTATCCCAACGCGCCCTGCATCGTCGAGAGATACGATGTGAGTTTCACAACGTTTAGAACTTGAAATGTGCTTCAAACAATGCTGCATTGAACAATAATATGAGCCCGTTTGCGTAAGAGT
Source organism: Pristionchus japonicus (assembly GCA_900490845.1). Taxonomy (NCBI): domain Eukaryota; kingdom Metazoa; phylum Nematoda; class Chromadorea; order Rhabditida; family Neodiplogasteridae; genus Pristionchus; species Pristionchus japonicus. Next base: position 367,773 of record LS499510.1, read on the forward strand.
CGGACAAATCTGGCATGGCTTGGCACAGTGAAAAAGTTGAGGTCTGAGCTAACTATGATTTTCGATGGGCCTTGTGGTACTAAGAACATAATCGGAAGCTCGATGCTCAAAAATCACTTTTAGCTAAGTTATGCTAATTGCAAATTAAGGCATTTTTAGGGTCTTAATAGAATAACTGATCAACGGGAAGTGTAATCAAAAAAGTTCTGGAAGTGACCCCAGCTAATTTTTCGTGCTGAATCCGAAACGAAAAAGAATTTTGTAATTCGCATAAATTTGCATAATTTAGTTCATGGATTATGCGTTAAGGTAAAAAGGGACCTCTATAACTTTGATAGAATGTGAAGGACACCGATATGATTAAACTTGCAAAAGATGGGCTCTGTACGATATATACAAGCTGAGTTATGATTTTTTGAAGTTTGGAAAAATCTCTTAGCGAGGGAGAATTGTCGCCGCGCCGTGCGCTCGGAGGGTCGGAATGAGAGGGAGACAAAGGAATGAAATGGCCAAGCTCGTCAATGTCACCAAAAACTCTCAATTTTCTGAACTTCAAAAAATCATAACTCAGCTTGTATATATCGTACAGCGCCCATCTTTTCCAAGTTTAATCATATCGATGTCCTTCACATTCTAGCAAAAATTATAGAGGTCCCTTTTTACCGTAACGCATAATCCATGAACTAAATTATGCAAATTTATGCGAATTACAAAATTCTTTTTCGTTTCGGATTCAGCACGAAAAATGAGCTGGGGTCACTTCCAGAACTTTTTTGATTGCACTTCCCGGTGATGAGTTTTTCTATTAAGACCCTAAAAATGCCTTAATTTGCAATTAGCATAACTTAGCTAAAAGTGATTTTTGAGCATCGAGCTTCCGATTATGTCCTTAGCACCCCAAGGCCCATCGAAAATCATAGTTAGCTCAGACCTCAACTTTTTCACTGTGCCAGACATTGTCCGACTCTTACGCAAACGGGCTCATATTAGACTAAATACGCGCTTCCAGTCGGACAGTCACAGCAATGAGATTAACATACGAGTTTTTGGATCAACGACGATATTTTCAACTGATAATTCAACTGTCAGGGCCACCTCTACGCGCCCGAGTGCCTGCTGATCGCGCCGAATCAGCGAGTGAAGAACGAGAATGTGCAATCGTCGAACATCGAGGCGCTGATCAGGGTGAGAAATAACTAACAAAAGTCAGAGAATTTCGCGCGCAACAGAAAGAAATATTGGCCTACGGAAACGATCGAATCTAGAATTTTTTGAATCTAGAGGTTCCTGTTCATTGCAAGTAAGAGAAGGTACAGCCAAAACTAATCGAGGCGATGATCAGGGTGAGACATGCATCCTTTTGGCCCGAGTGCATGTTAGTGATAAGAATTGGCTGCCGAGAAGCAGCTAGTGTAGAACACTAAATTTTACTACGAACATGAGATTAGGAGAACGTTCCGCCATTGGGATGTGTTTCACGCCCATTGCAATAGAACACGAGCTAGGAATGTCAACAAAAAAGACGACAAGATTGCAAAATTTTTTGAATTTTGAAAGATATAATGCACCCGCAGGTCTCCGCCACGCTCCCCGTCCGTCGACAGGCCGAGACGCGCACGCTCGCGCAGTGCATGGATGCCGGTTGGTGGTTTCAAATTCCCTGTAGTCATTCTCCTTATCGTCTGATTTTATCTGTGAACTTATCTGTAAACTATGTTTCACGACCTAGTTTCAACATTGGCTTAACACCCCTGATTTAGGCACCAACAATGCTGCGCAAGTAGCGAGAGGAGTCACTGTGAATACTGCTGCTCCGATCGTGGTAAGTCTCTTAGGATCTGGAGGACAGTAATCACCCGGGAAGAATCTTAATTGTTCAGGGTTAACGTTTCCCGAAATTGCTAGTATTTATTGAAGGGAAAGGAGTGAATACAGTATGAAAGCATTGGGTACCCAAGAGTCAATCATTCAATTGATAAAGTAACCCTCTCCAGGTCGATGGACGTGTTCAAGACGCCGTCAAGATCGGCACGGGAGCCGGAGCGCCGGTCGCTGTCAATGTAAGAGTGCATCGGTGTAGGACTGACCCATGCGGCACTTGTGGCGTTCCCCGGAAGAACCGATGCGTTTCACTGATTCTACAATTTCGATTGCCTAAAGCTGACTCCCGGTAGACTCCACAAGAACCTACTATGTTTCACACACTGAATTAGCGCTAAGTAGTCATGTCAGTCCATGGTAACTCGTCTGAACGTCTATTCCAGGGTCCCTGGCGCCAGTCGAGGATCGCGCAAGTCCCACTGAACCGATTCACCCGCTGGACCGTCCTCTACATTCACGATAGCAGAGAAGTGAAGGAGCTGGCTAAGTGAGCTCACATTTATCCTATAATTAAAATGATACGCGCGTAATAGCTGCAAAATATAACAATCGCGCGACTTTGGCGGAAGGGGTGGATGGCAGTTGCAGGACATTAGGAAAAGCCGATATTTTTTTTTCAAGAACATTGTTGCTTCTAAAGGGTCGTAACCCAGGGTTTCGAGTCTTGCTTTGCTGTCATAGGCTTATTAGGAGTATCGGTGGCTAGGCTAACCCGACTTATATCCTTCGTATTGCAGGAATACGGCCAATGCCCTGATCCGATACGCCAATGGAATCGGCTACGCGGTGAACATGGGTCTCTCCACAGCGCATGAGCTTCTGCAGGTGAGGAATTTGTGTGTCGTTACATTGAATTTCATAAAACGAAGAGTTGAATCGTGTTATGCAGTCAGATGGTGTGGAGAGACAATTGTGATTTCCTTCAGCTGACCAGTGAAAGTCGAAATATCATGATATAGATTTATTTGCAGAGAGACCAAGAGGCCCAGATGGACGCGCTCATTCGCAGAGAAAAGACTGGAGGAAGCCAGTTTATCCTCGTCATCGCGCACAAATTTATTAAAAACCATGGTAAGACCCATTTATCGCGTTGTTAACATCAAAATAGATTGATCAAAGTCGCTTCAAGCTATTTACTAGCGTCGTTCTCAATATTTGAACACTTTTCCTTGCAGCGATGCTAAAGATGATGGAAGTTCGGCACGATGTCGTCGTTCAGCAGGTGATTTATTATATTTAATTAATTAATTAAATACTAATTAATGAAAATGTTCAGATCACCTCGGATGTCGCCGGAAAGGTGTGCGCCACCGGAGGAGCGAACACCGCTACTAACGTGTGCTTGAAGGTGATTATTCTATAAGTAGCATCACAATGCAGTTCAACTAGGGGAAAAAAGGCATGTTTTTGTACTCGGTACATCACAAAACGTACTTGATGAACCTCAGTGTTTTTTCTAAGCTATTTTACATCAGGTCGTCGAGAAGCTCGGAGGCCAGAATCACTTCATCTCTCGTCTCACGTCCGAGTGAGTTTCTGGTTTTCTGGTTGCGGTAGCGCCTACGGTAGTAAATCTTGAAATTTAATTTGAAATTGCGCAGACAGTGGAATCAACCACTTTATACCCACAAATCGGAGAGTTTCGATCAGCATTGTGGACTGTAGTGTAGTCAGCGCAATTTCAAATTGTTGTTGTGTCAATTTCAAAATTGTGTATCAAATTGTGTGTTCAATGTGTATCAAGGGAAAAGGTACCATCCCCTTCCTTTTAGCCTTCCCGCCTGGGTGACGCTGCGGGAGACGATGCTCATCGGGCTCCAGCTTGATCATCCGTCCTCGCTCTCTGGCAAGGAGAGGGATGCTGGTGAGTCATTACTTTGATTTCGGGTCTGGCACTTTGGAACTTGTTGAGTTCACCGAAAGGGTGCTTATTCTCTCTCCATCCTGACCACTAACCACTAAAGACCACTAAAGGGTAATCTAATATCTAGAATCAGTGAAACACATCCGCTATTCCGGTGAACTACACAAGTGTAGGCATTTCCTGGTCTAGACACATGGGAAGGTGAATTGATATCTTACCATCTCATTCCAGGCACTCTTCCATCTCGCCCGGTCTGCATTGGCTGGTGTACCAACGCCGTTAAGGTAGCGTCTTGAAATGTATCGCGGCAAAAAAGATTGAGCTAACTGCTCCGCTCGCGAGCACAAAGCAGGAATGAGTTTGAGAGCGATAAATGTACTGTTAAGGGAGCGGCCGAGAAGGAGCAGGGCAAGAGCACAGCGGACGTCACGGCGATAAACGAGCGTGTGAGTGGGAGATTTTGAAAAGGAACTAGGAAACTAGTTCTTTAATAGTCGAATGAGCCCTCTGTCTTTCCATTTTACGTTCTCTATAGCGAAGGTTCTTTTGAAAGTCGAGTGAATCGGCTCTTCAGACGGGTTTCGTGCATCGATAAAGTCCCTATATTTCATTTTTGATAGAATACTCACATCAAATTCACTCGCGATTCCCATCGTTTATTTAGTTTCTAAATAATAACTACGTTCATTGCAGGAATCGACGCACTTCAGCGCAGGCTGGGGATACTGCATGCCCAAGGACTTCAAGGTGAACATCAATTTATATTTTTCTCCTACTTTTTTTCTCTCTCGTCTTTTTGTGAAGCCTACTGGAAAATAAACAATTCACTACAACAATGCTCGCTTTTTAATGCCATTGAACGTTCCCTAATGAGTTTGACAGCAACTTGCGTCAGTATCAATAGGGGTACTCGGTGAATCTTGTTTTCTTAAACAGATTCGAACTTCTTAGTCAAGCCAGAAGTGAGACGAGACGTGAATCATAGTCAGTATTTGGCTGAAAAGGTGAATAAAGACAGTTATTCCAGGACGGAGTGGACTTCCGCGCCGGCTACAAGGATTCCGTCATGGCGATCATGCGCACGTTCCGCAAGTACCGAGGGGTCGTCCCGCAGAGAATCGTGCTGTTCCGGGGAGGCGTTCCCGAGGGCGATTATGAGAAGGTCAGTAGTAGCTTTTCTACCCCACTATTGAGAGTGGTCCATAGTCAAGATCAAAATGATAGAGTTGACAGAAGATGAGGATAGTGTTCAGGGGTAAGTACCCGAGGGAGATACTGATAAGGTAAGCTGCAGGATTAGGATGAACAAGCGTTACTTTTCTATCCATGAACAATATCCCTTCGAATACTTGAAGAAAAAAATCCGTTTCCAGATTCGTCGAGAGGAGGTGCCCATCTGGGAGGAGGTGTTCTTCTCGCTCAATCAAGCCTACAAGCCCAACTTCGTCATCATCTCGGTCAACGAGATGCACTCGGACAGATTCTATGCTGAGGTATTGCATTGGTCTTCTTTATTCGAAAACACGTATCTTGAGAGTCGATGACGAGCCAGTTTCTACGCTAATATTTACCTTCAATATTCCGCCAAATTATTTTAGTCAATTGTCTGGAGTTCACTTGCTCTCAAAATTGTTCATACTAGTAATACAATTTCTACGAACCAACCTAACAAAGATATCAACCACCGACAATCTATTTCACGATTAATGTAATAAACTCCAGAGAATCAATCCCGCTGACAAGGCTCCCAAGCAGAACCTCGCACCGGGCACGGTGATCTCCTCGGGCGTGACCAACCCCGCCATCTCGTCGTCCTTCATCCAGTGCCACATGCCCCTTCAGGTTTGTGTTCTACCCAACCAATTCTCGTCCATCGCATTTCCTTGCAAGCCTCTAGCACTCTCGTGAATCGTAGGAAAGTAACTGTAAATGCACCGAAAATATGTTAGGAATATTCTTCTGAACTAGTTTCGATGTTGCAAAGCTATATTGTGAGAGGAACTATCGCTAACTGCCGCATTTCAGGGCACGGCCAAGGTGCCTCTCTTTGTCTGCCAGCACATCACGGCAAGAGCGTTCACCTTCACCATGGATGACATGGAGAGGCTGTGCTACGCCCTGGCGTACAGTCACGGAGTGAGTGTTCATCTTTCTAGGGATTTTTTATAGTATAGGGTTGTATGCCAACGTCATACAGCTCTGGAATAGTAGTGGGGAATAGAGTTCACCATGGATGACATGGAGAGGCTGTGCTACGCCCTGGCGTACAGTCATGGAGTCAGTGATTAGATTTATGATCCACGAGTCTATATGAAAAGATGCCAAGGTGTGTTTCAAGGCATCTTGAGTTTTCGCACTAGATGCATCAGAAATTGACTGAAAATTTGGGTACGTTTCTAAAAAGTGCAACACATTTTCCCTACTTTTCGCTCAACGTCATGCTATACTAAGATCGTTCCCAATTATCGTCCCCATACTGAGTATCATCTATTGATGACTCATCTCTCCAGGTCTGCAACACGCCTACCGCCATTCCCACTCCTCTGTACGTCGCACAGGAAAGCATGAAGCGATCGGTGGAACTGCTGAATTACTGGCAGCGGTGAATAAATTCAAGCATTTCAAAAAAAAATTGAATCTGAAGCAAAACAGCGAAATCATGGTACTTTTGCAGAAAAAAAAATTGAAAACAGCGATCATTAGTGTGAAACGGAATCCTTTCAAGCAGAGGCAACTCTCGCGCCTGGAATCTGGATGAGATCAGGACCAACCTGACTATCTCTCCTGAAGCTTTTATTCACGGGCTCCGAGTGAACGCCTAGAGAGCTTCTTCCTTGCAACTCACCCTCGATTATTCCATCCACGTCGCCCCTTCTTCTCCCTCTGTCGATTTCACTTCGATTGGCCAATTTCAATTCCTTCCCGATCCATGCCCCCTCTTCGTTCCTTCCTTTCCCTCCGTTGGTGTCGAATGCTTCTTCTGTTTGGTTTGCAAGTGTCGATCGATATTACAGTGCGCTCACAGTCAGTTGTCTCCTCCTCTTCCATCCAATTGTTCCGATTCCTTCCCTATCCGATCGTTCCCTTCCCATCTCATTCAATCGTGTCGATCTATCGTTTCCGTCTCGTCGTCTTCCCTGTTGATTCTGATCATTTGTGTCTGTGAATACATTTTAGACAGTTCTCGATCGAGTCTCCTCTCATTTATTGACTAGACTTCTCAATTAGAGCGATTCTCTGCACCATTGTTGTTCTTCCCTACCAGTATTCCTTGCATGACCCCACGCAACACTGTCGATTGATTGAATTTTTCGATTTCTGTCTCTCAAGCATGCTGTTCGAGATTGGTTTACTCGTTGATCGATTGTACCTCTGAAATTGCACCTCCAATTGTAGACAAGTCTTCATTTATCGATTCATTTCGAATTTTGTAGCGTAGTAACTCTAATTTGTGAATATCCCCTCCAACTCCCCTTCTTTCCCCAATAATGGTCTTCTCCTGTGCCCATTCTTACGCGCATCCCATTTCGGAGTATTCCCTTGCAATTATCCTTCTATTCGAATTCCCTCTCCTATCTCAATTTCGTCGTACTCAGTGTATGTATCGAGTAGTTCCCACTAGTCGTATCTACGTCATCCATACTTGTAGCATAAGTAGCTAATGATGACTTGTATCTAATCGCACCAGTTCATGTACGATAAACGCTGCGATCGATCACCATTTTTCATTTATTATTTGTAGTTTCAAAAAAAAAGGAACTGAGCGAGAACAAATAAGTCAACAATTAGTGATTACGAACGTTTTGTACATACATTCATTTGCCGACGATGCACAAATATCAGCTAGCTTCATCTCCATCATTGTTCGATGCCTCCAGACTGCCCTGAAATGAACATTATCAATACTGCGCAACAGAGTGATGTTCTGACTCTGTTGCGTATGCGTATGGGCTGATAACGTGCTATTGACCTAAAGGTCTTCAGTCATTCTATCACGTTCTCACCTAAAGGTCAATAGCACGTTATCAGCCCATACGCATTTCATCGTGATCTATATCACCCTCACTGAAAGAACCAAACGACGGACCATGTCCCTGATCATCTCCTTGAGATCCAGCATATTCGGCCCCTATTCAACACCCCACCACAGTCTCGCCCTGCCTGGTTAGTTGGGAACTATGTCGTCCCAACCGAAATAACCAAACGACGGACCATGTCCCTGATCATCTCCTTGAGATCCAGCATATTCGGCCCCTATTCAACACCCCACCACAGTCTCGTCCTGCCTGGTTAGTAGGGAACTATGGCATCCCAACTGAAAGAACGAAAGACAAACCATGTCCTTGATCATCTCCTTGAGATCCAGCATACTCGGCCCTATTCAACACCCCACCACAGTCTCGTCCTGCCTGGTTAGGTGGGAACTATGTCGTCCCAACCGAAAGAACGAAATACCAACCATGTCCCTGATCATCTCCTTGAGATCCAGCATACTCGGCCCCTATTCAACACCCCACCACAGTCTCGTCCTGCCTGGTTAGTTGGGAACTATGTCGTCCCAACCGAAAGAACGAAATACCAACCATGTCCCTGATCATCTCCTTGAGATCCAGCATA
>LS499510.1:384305-419641 GCA_900490845.1 Pristionchus japonicus
CTTTCGAGGTGCATTTTGGACCATGACCCCGGGTTCATGGTTTTGGTCCAAAAATGACTGTGGTGGAATCGACTCTAATGGTGATAAACACTTGCATGGGGATGAGAAAATACTAACTGAGTGATGTTTCGGGGATTGCGTTTGTTTGAGTATAGTTTGACTGGGAAATAATAGCGAAAATCGCATTTTTCCAAATTCATCGGCCAATATCTAGCGAAAAAACCCCTTCTTCAATAGCCTTTCAAATGTTCAAACAACATGTGCTGACTTACTCTTTCACATTCTACAATAAAAACCCGTGCAAGATTCCTGGGTGATAGCTAAAATTAATTTTAAAAACACTGCAGTATGGTTTTTGGGCCCTACCTTATTGGGTTCAAGTCGTAAAATTCAGAAAAAAATCACCATCGGTTCAGTCATTTTTCCGCGTTTTTTGAGACCAAGAACAAGTCTCTAGCACGTCGGAGGTCTGAGATACACCATAGCCGGATCGACGACCGGAAATTTCCTAAAAGCCGGCCGTGGGACCAATGACCTATATTTTTGGAAAGAGGGTCTTTGGCGTATTACCACATCATAGTATGGTGGGAATAGCTTGTACTTTTTGCAAATTGTTCTTGCCCTGGTACATTCTCTCCTGATTTCTGTGTTATACTAAGCGGTAAGTCTCTTGCTTCAATATTTCTGCTTGTTTGGAAGTCTAAGTCTACGTCATAGATATGCGTGACCGCTCGTAGAACAACCTTCTGAACATCCAAAAGTCAGGAACTTGCACATAACTCAATGCGCAGTGTTTGTTAGCTGTTTAAATATGGATGGAAGCTGGAAAGAGAAATGCCTTGTCATGAATCGGGGGGTTTTGGGAAAAAGGAAATCACGATTTGAATTCAGACTACCATCTTGACTACAGTACTTTCACCCGTTCCCTAGGTCACACACCTGATCGGTAGACTGCAAATTATCGACTACTTCATCGATCAGTTTCGTTTTCTTGTCGGCGGTAATCTTCATTCTCTTGATGAGGCTATCCGCGCGGTCTTCGAGAATCTCTCTGAAATAGTACCATTTTCAACTATTAGTTAGTTAACTGCAACTTCTTCACTAGGAAAGAGAGTTTTGTTTTTTGTTTGGGAAAATCCCCCATTTTCTAATTATCATCTTCGCAACGCTTCTTCTATATGTGCCCTAGCATTCGCATAAAACTAATCTCCGATCATATCTTTAGAGAATTAATGAATAAATGAACACTTACATTAAGAAATTGTTATCGTGGCAGATATCGCTGGAGACCCTGTTTGTTGCATCTTTTTCGTAGATGAGCGGTTTAGAGTGGATTGCGGGCATTCCTGTAGAATTGATTGAACCAGAATTCATAAATTCGACTGCTATAAGCGACACAATCGGAATTATAATGTACATACAATGAGACATGGAGGCGAGACAACATGGTATTTGTGAAGACGAACGGCTCTTAGAGGATTGCGGGCATATCTCTGGCTAGGCAACTTAAACAAAGCGATCACGCAAATTGCAACGCTAAGATTACAAGCTAAAGAGCGAAAAGGAAGAGAAATGACGAGGAAATGATGAGCTATTCCCTCGCTCTATCTCTCTCCCCATCTATCACTGTTTCCATAGCTACTGACGTGAAATGAGACTACAAATGTAGCTTCCCGGCATCAATGAGTAGTCGTAACAGGCCGCGCTAGAAAGAGAGGAGGTGCCTACTAGTCGAACGGGAAAAAGTGCAAAAAGGGTCAGACTTATTTCACAGCTGAATCAAAACAAAGCAGTTTTATCATTTCATAACCACAATATCACAGTTTTGACAATGTTTGAGCAAAATTTTCAGATTTACATAATAAATATTGAAAACAATCAATTTGTGCAATGGAGATGAGTCTGAGATGGGACATTTAGGAATTTTAACAAACGTCACACATTAGAGGTTCCTAAACGCGTGCTCCTAAACGTTCCATCACCATAGAGTCACTCCTTCTGAAACCCTCATCGCTAATTCAGCGACGACGGAGAGGGCATGCAGGGAATTACGAGAATAATAGCATGGAAAGAGGGGAGGAGTATCGGCAAGGGTGGGGAGTGGGACATCGTCTGGGGTGTGATTCAGCGACTTCCTCCATGATCGACAGCGAGAGCATGCAGGCAGAAGCCGACGGCGGTGGCTACCTGAAAATGATGTCGATAACTCAGGAATGAAAAGATTTCAGTTCTTCCACCCCTTTATTTTGTGCTCTGTCAAATAAAGAGTACGTAGAATAATATTCTAAGGGCCCAGTTTGACCCTCAAAGAACCGGGGAACTAGAGAAGTGCCAAACTTTCAAGACCGTACCAGGGGTTGCTCCTTGTGCACCAGCTGCAGTCGCTCAAGTCGCGCGACGCCATTGCATTCCTGAAAATCACATGTTTGCTCTGACAAACTACAGTAACCGACGAACTACCGTAATCGATGAACTACCGTAATCGATGAACTACCGTAATCGATCCTCATAGCTCGGCAAAATTACACTAACTGATGATGATAGCCCATCTAGCTACAGTAATCAATGACGTACGGTACCGTACCCTCAATCGTGTCCGCTCTTCGGCATCTCTATCGATCAGGGAGTACAGGCAGTCGGCAGCGATGGTAAGCAGCGCAGGCGGTCTGGTCTCATCGAGCAGTCGGACGAGAGCAGGTCTGCGATAGGCATTTATCTCCATTAGGACGGTTCTTATCTTTCTCTCATTTTCTCTTTCACGTGCCTATTTATGCAATCTTCATTATTTGCTAGGCCTCAGAATAGACACTTCTCAAAATTTTCACTTTATCCAGTCAAATCTCCGTGCATCAAAACTTTGACTGCAAAACGATTTGAGCAAAAAATGAACGAAGACCGCAATCGGATCACATTATGCCTGTTTGAACACCACGTTTTTTTTTCCTTTTTCGAAAATAAATATCGGGCTCACGTCACTCCCACAGCTCGTGCCGTCGTCTTTTTTCCCTCGCAGGACTCCAGCAACGTATGAAGTATTCTCAGTGAGTATAGGACTGTTTCCTGAGAAAGAAAATTCGGTACTTGTCTAGTTCACCGGAAGAGTGCCTATCCTCCATCCACCCCGACCACCAACCCTGCGCTAGGAAATATCTTATTAGGAATGAGTGAAGCTCAACCATTCTTCCGGGGAACTAGACAAGTGCCGAAAATTCATCACAGACGATCATTGATAGAGACACTAATGAAGATCGCCAATTTGTCACAATTTTACCAAATCCTCCATAGCTGATGGAATCATAGAGATTTGTAGGCGACGGTTCATGTGCACTAGAAAACCGATCAGCTTGGTCTGCTTAGCAGTTCTCGGATATTCAATTCTGAGGAACTAGATCGGATGAGAACATTCGGATGATACTGGACCATTTGCATATTCCGTCTATTACATAACAATTGTTTTATCGCTCTCATTAGGTGCTCATCCAGTGGGTTATCATCCGAATGTTTTCATCCGACCTAGTGCCGTTTTCCGGTCACATACCTCATCCGAGCTGTCCAGCCTGCTCACAATCGTTTCGAGCGCTTCTTTCTTTGACAAAGAGCAGTTCGCGAAGCTGCTTTCGCCTTTCAACCTTTCGGAAATGCAGGATAAAGCCGCGAGAGCTGCTCTAGTCGTTTCCTTGTTCTCGGCGGATCTGAAAGATGGGCGAAGTAGCATAGTTGTTACAGGAGTTTTTACATGGACCACAATGAATTCGAAACATCCAGCAAAAGATACACGTAATCGTTTTTCTGGCGAACTTGCTCTGTAGGATCAGATTACCTGATAACTTGCAGGAACCTTCAGCAACTTCCTCACAGTCTATTGGATTGAAATGCCTTATGTATAGCAATTTGAGAATCACACCGAGAGTCCCTTCACAGCGTTCTGACCCCCATTGTTCTCTCCAGAGAAGGGTAAAACAAAGGAATCAGTTTCCCGCCATGCAAATTATTCAAAATGAGCGGGGAGAGCGATCCCTCCTCTCCCTCGTCCTTGCAGTTCGATCCATGAAAATCGCTCACCCTTCTCTGTCGAGACAGAACGCTGTGCCTTCATACACATTCAAGATGCAGAAGTCGAAATATCAACAGCGTTACCTTATTACATTCAGTAGTCCCTCAACTACTTCCTCACAGTCCATGGTTGCGCATGTTTGAGCGACAGTTGCGACATAGTTCACCGCTCGTGAGACTGTGTTCTGAAATATATGGTGGGCGATTCTCTACTTACGCCCAAATCCTCTCTCTAGAGAACCCCAAAAAGGTTGAGTTCGAGAACTTTCGGATGAAATATCAATTCAGTTCATTGTTCGGCAGTGAATGAACTTGGATTAGCGGGAAACTGTTCGCCTTTGTTTAGCTTCATGTGTATCACAACTCCGCTACGAGGTGTATCCTTTCAAGAAATACTTCAAATGCCTATATCGGCAGTAGAAGAGACCACTGCTCTCAGTCATCCAAATGTGCAGCGATCATCAGATAACGAACCTCGTCCGTCGATCGCATTCCTCTCAGCACATCAGCGACCGTAGGCGATACTTCTGCATGCTCCTGGCGACTGCGTGACGACGGTTCACTAAAAAAAACGGAATTCCCGGAAGAGTGTGTATCCACAATCCCACCAACCCTGCGTTAACCTATTTTATAGAATAAGTGAAACGTATCCATTATTCCGGGGAACTCCACAAGTGCTAAAATTGTAACGAAAGTACGTTACAAAAGTGAGGAATGAAGAGAAGTGGTAAGCCAAACTCACTGCACGGTTCCTTTCATCCGCTGCGAGATAAGAGACATTGCGCGCAGGGCGATCGTAGCCGCCTCGTTGTCACTGCCTCTGGAAAGTAAAATACATTTGTCCCGTTCTTCAAGGCTCACGAAGTCCTTTCGAATATCAGTGTGGAGGACGAATCGTTACGGATCTTTCTCACCAACAAACTTCGGCAGTTGTGGAGTTCCCCGGAAAACCCGATATGTTTCATATAATTTTGATTGCCTAACGCAGGTGGTCGAGATGGGTTGTGGGCAGAAACCCTTCCGGTGAGCTCCACAAGTAACCAAACATGGTTCGATAGATATTAGAGTCAGTTGGCCTTAGATCTTGATCACTAAGATCTACGGCTACATTTTTTACAATAAAATCACTTGCCTGCTCACTCCCACCAGCGCCGAGAAGACTTCCTTGTAGTCAAGAGTATCGCCTCGCGAGGCAACATCGTGAACGTGGGTCACCGCCCGTAGAACAGTAACCTGCATCGGGATACGTTTTTGGGCTCGCTGGAGTTTCGCTGCATAAGGTCTGGTAAGGGAAAAAATGCACATGGGGGACCGCCCGTAGAACCGTGCTCTGAAGATTGTACTGGATTCAACACAGCTATTCGTTGTCTCCAAAGACAGTGGAATCATGCAAAATATAACAGGAAATGAGGTGACAACTAGTACCTAAAGTAACACACTAAAGTACTATTATGCAATGGAAACCGGAAAGACCGCAGAACCCAATTAGCATACCGGATCGTCCGACTGCATTTTCCTCACTAGACCCGTGATCAGAGCCGCCTTCTCGTCCGTATTCCTCTGCACTCTCTTGGTTAGTTCCTCTAGACGGCCTTTGAGCGTGTTCCTAAAATTTATGTGATTTTTAACACGGGTCTATCTCTTCAAGACGCCCATAAAACACGAAATTCATAACGTGAGCGCGCTTTGCATCTTGCTTGCTCTCTAGCCGGCCTTTGAGCGTGTTCCTGAACTACCTTTCATTCTGTCCTCTCAATCGTGGTGTTCAAGGCTGCCATGAAGCATTTGTTTCGCAAATATAGTAATGAATTGAGCTGGCCACTTCTCTATTTCTTCTACACTTTGCCTGGATTTAGCTCCAGAGTACCATTTTTTTTTACTTACAGCATGATGCTGTTTCCGTGTCCGATATCACTCGATACCCGCTCCTGAGCATCGTTTGTGAAGATGAACGGTTTGGAGTGGAGTGTGGGCATAATTCCACCTTTGAATAGCCACCTGAATAATGCATGGGATGATTCTTGACTGGATATCTAATGAAAACAAGAGTGATATATCGAGTTGCACAGTGAAAATGTGCGAAGATGAACGGCTTAGAGTGGAGTGAGGATTCCTCCTCCTAGAATATAGTGAAAATGAAGGCATTACTCGACATTGCGATTAGCGACCAAAGCGGAAATGACGTATCTCTCATTCTAATGGTTCCAAAACAACTCACGTAAATGGAGCCTACAAATAAAGATTTCCGTGCCTTTGTGAGTAGTAGTAATAGGCCGAGCTAGAATAGACGATTTACGGCCATGGGATAGATAGAGATGGGAGACAGATAGTGATCTGGGGAAAGGACTGTTGGGAGAAAGAGGGGGGGGGGGAGAGATGCAACGGAAAGAAGAGGAGGCGGAGGAGGAGAGGGGGAGTTGCGGGGTCAAGATGGGATTACCGGCCGTTCGCTCTGCCAACGCAGTGAGAGACAACAGTTGGCGGGGTAATCCCGCTACTATACGAGTTTCTGTCACAAATTGCATATTTATCGGGAATCTGAAGTTTCTGTACAGGTGCGAGAGAACAGTTAGCCAATGAAGAAACGAAAAAGGAGACTATAAAGAGACCAGCATGAATATTGCACATGACATTGATTACGATTTTCACAACAGTGATTATTCTTTCTCTTCCGTAGTCGCCTCGGGAACATCTGTCTTCTTCTTACTACTGACAAGTGCGTGGAGGGAGGCGATCTAAAAATGTCCGCATGTCCTTACTATTGCTGCACTGTCTATTAGGGTTGACTAAACGAATACGGAATAACGACGCCGAAATGAAACAACTCCTCTATTTGGGCGCCGTAATTCCGTTTAGCAAACCTACTGTCTATCCAGTTCAATGCCCGCAATCTATTTTCCAAGTCGTACCTGCTCAAGATCCCCATGCGCCGCTTCTACGCGTTCCAGTCGCGCCACGCCATCGCATTCCTGGAACGATCATGAATGTGCTCCATCGAACTACCGTAGCCTCAACCTCAGGCAAATGCCCCTATACATTTAGAAAGCTTCCCATCATACCTCGAATCTCCTCAGCTCTCCTTCATCATCAGTGAGCAGGATGATGAGGGTGTCAGCTGCCGTGATGAGTACGGAAGGAGGTCGCTTCTCGTCGAGTAATTTTACAACAGCAGGCCTGCAATGCAAACGAAAGCGATTCAAGAAAGCATCAATACGAATTATGTCCTTTATGAGGATACTTACGTCGCTTTCAACTCTTTCGCCGTCGACCTAGCTTTGTCGTAGTACTGCAGCACCCGGAGGAGCACGCACAGGGAGTTGTCGACTAGTTTCTGTAAATTTGAGTTTAGAAAACTAAGGATCCTTTAAAGTAAAGTAATCCTTTCTCGCGTTAGATTAGTTGGTACTACTGCGCCTCTCCGGGGAACGGGGAGAAAATAAAATGAGTTTCAATGATTCCTAAAATGAAATTGTTTTTCGCAGGATTTGAGGATGGATGAGATTGTGTGGATGTTTTTTGTTGTCTTGGAAAGTGCAAGAGTGCCGATTCATAATGGGAAACATGCCTCATCCTCACTCCCCAGCATACTGATGATCATCTCCAATCCCTCCGTCCTGGCGAGGAAGTCGTCCCCGTACTGTGAGCGACCCGATTCGTCCTGAAGTGGGCAACGTTTCCGATTTCTTTCGTTTTCTTTCGACACCCGCCAAGCAAATCAGCACTGATAACGTGTTCGAAGGTGAGTGAAATAGGTTTACCTGAAGTCGCTCGGCGATGCATGAGAATGCGCTCAACGACGTTCGAACAACCTCGCCAGTGCCGTTCCTGAGAATGTACTCATGTTATTCAATTTGCTTTTACTGGAAGAGGCTTCTAAATGAGGCATGTCAGAAAGCAGTGAGGAAATAAATTGTGTGCAGTCTTCAAATAGAAGCGAAACTAGGCTACAAATAGAATAGAAACGGTAAAGCTACTAGAAAGAGAAAAAAAAAGGGAGATTCCTATCTAAAGATACATATTTTCAAAAACAAAAACAAAACACGTATTTTCAAACACCAGCTGTTATTACCTTATCGCTCTCAACAACGCATCCACCATCGCCTCCGAGTCCATCGCATTGGTCTGACTCACGAAGAACGCAATCTGCTTGACGGCGCGAGTGATTGAGTCCTGAAAAAAAGAATGATCCCGTTTTGTACGACTATTCACAGCTTTCTTGCAAATCTGCAACGTAATGAAATGAATGAATGCATGCAATAATATGACAATAATATTGTAACATTGTTATGTGTGTTCTTTGAAAGCAGTTATAGTTTTCGCGAATGCAGTGACAAACATTTCGAAACTCCTTGGACACGCACCTCGTCAGTAGAATTCATCACGTCGAGAAGCTCAGCGATAGGAGGAAATTTCAGTTGAGGGGCACTGCAAAACGCGACGTCATCTGGAGCCAACGGAGGCCCAAAATGAAAAATGAAAGTCTCCCTCATTATCAGCACCCTCGGAAACCACAAAATCGCATACTTTGGGGGAATCGAACTTTTTGAGCTGTGCCAGTCACTGTTCGACTCTTACGCGAACGGAGCTCAATACCCATTTACTTCCTGTTCTTGCAACTTCACAGCAACTTCTCAACAACTCGTATCCTATAAAATCAATGAAGTGTTCGAAAACGATACACACTGGATGAAAAGAGGTACTGTGGACTCAAGAGCTCATGAACCTTTGAAAACAATGTTCTTTCCTTTGAAAACTTTTTTCATTCTTTCTTAAATAGAAAGAGCAGCATATTCGAATGCGCGACATGCGAGTCAAGAATAGAGTGCGGATAGCAAGAGTTGTTCTCCTCATTTCACACACTCTCTCACCGGTCAGAGTGGCGAGAGAGCGTGCAGAATGAGGAGAGTCAACTCTTGCTTTCCGCACTCTAGTCAAGAACAACAACACCCACCTGCCGATCTTATTCGTTCGGACCGTGATGAGTGACATTGCGCTGTGAGCGATCAAGGAGACCTCAGGGTTCTCGCTTCTGCAAGAAAATAAAGTAGAGCGAAAACGAGATTACAAGTAGGAAAAAGAGAAAAGCTGCTAGAGAGAGACTCCGAAAGCATGGTAAACTATGGGCAAAAAAAGCTCAGAACACAACATTCGACGCCGTAACGCACCAGAGAATTCTCAGGTTTATTCCAGATAGTGATATTTAAAATTCATCAGTTCGACGAAAACTTATTTTATGTCGAGTGCATCCGATTGGAAGGCGAACCGTTCCCCTATCTTTCCCTATCTCCTTGACCCCTAACCCCTTGATGCCTTACCAAAGCTGCTAAACTCCGACCTCTTAAGATAAGTATTTTGAGAAAATGCCGCACCTGCTCAAATTCATCAGTTCCACGAACACCTCCTTGATATCATCACGTTCTAGTGCTGTTTAACCTTTCTGGCCTTCTTTTCATGACTAATTTGAACTACCTACGACCTTTCAAACTGAGTTATTCGAATGATGTACCTGCTCAAATTCATCAGTTCAACGAACACCTCCTTGATATCGAGTGCGTCCGAATGAATAGCCACTGCGTGAACGTGTTTGACCGCTTTGAGAACTGTTTCCTGTACATAATCTATGAGTTAGCTCGTTTTGCCTTCCAACTGCAAACTGAATAGAAATCTTTACCTAATGCTTTCGGTTTTTTTGTCACTCTTTGTCAAAATGGAATGAAATTTTCTGACCTGATCCTTTGACTGCAGTTCATCAATCAGCTCCGTGACTTTCCTCATCTGCTCATTTTTGTTCCGTCGCACTTTCGCAGTGAGCTCCTCCACTCGGCGCTTGAGTTTGGCCCTGAAACAGTTACTTGCAGTAGGCAGTCGGCCTTATCGTTCTGCCCCACCTAGCGTAGTCGTCGCAAGACAACAATAAAATCGCTTGGCGCGGAAGAACCTTTTAACCTTACCTTTCACAGATATTTGGACATTGCCTTGCTAAGAAAGGGTGTGGCAGATGTGTTGTAAGGGTGTGGTCTCCCTCTCTCTCTTCCCTCTCTTTTTTCATCTCTCTACTTCCTTATGTTTGATAGGGAAAGGAGTTTCGCGCAGACACAGTCATTTATACTGCGGCGTCGGGCGAATGGAGAGTCAAAGCAAACGTATTCTTATCTAATTGCGCCTAATAAAGGGCTACGCCAGAGACTATTCAATGCCAATTCAGTTCGTGATATCGAGAGGTGACAGTGATTGAATAAACTCAAGTTCTTACATCGTAAAACCCTGTCCATGTCCGATATCGCTCGATACTCGATCCGATTCTTCGTTTCTGAAGATGTACGGTTTCGAGTGTAGAGTCGGCATCGGCAGTGCCCGTCCTTCAACACAAATTTTGTGATTTCGATGATTGGTATGTTCGCGTGGAAATGGTACATTATAACAAGATTGAGATGCGATTCTTACGCAAACACACTGGTGAATCCATCTAATGGAAGAATAAGGGAAATTGAAAAATTATGGTGAAATCTCACGACAGAGAAATAGTAACGAAATGAGGGACAACGAGCCAGAATGAAGAGCGAAACCACCGATAATCAATAGGCCGCGATAATGAGGAAGGACGAGTTATGGGAAAAGATCTTGCAGGGGGATGAGTGAGCGAGAGTGAGATTAGGAAGGGGTGAAAGGTAGGAGAGAGGAGTAACAGTTTGGCTCTCTCGTTTTCCCGTACTATCTCGCTGCTTTGACTGATGAGAGAGAAGTGGGGGGGACGGATCACAGGGGGAGAGGAGGGGTCAAGATAAGGTCAGCGCTGATCGCCCTACTACTCCCGTTGGCAACAAACAGTATGGGAGTTTATTGCTGACCATGCGGATAACTTGAGGTCTCATGATATCTGCGTCATTTACATCTTTATCTATCATTTTGCTGAAATCAAAGAAGGCACTGAAATATACAAACAGAAATGTTGATTTTAATCGTAAAAGGAAACGAAAAATTCAAGAAAGTAAGTTCGCACAGTATAAAGGGAGGCCAAAGAACATCGATTTGTACAGAAGCGTCATTCCGTAGAATCATTTAGTGCCAGCCGGCTTCTCTTCTCTCTCAGCTAAAGTTCTCCCTATTCTTAGGGCGTTCATGCATTGGGCAGCCGCCGCGACGACCTGGAACAGGAAATATTGCTATTCTAAACCACGGCTTCGGATTTCTGGTTCCGTCTCAGACTCATGCTTTTTTCGCTCTCAACTTGTGGACATTTTTTCGAGAAAGTGAATAATTTGAGAAAAAAAGAATTACCTGTGGTTGATACTCATGCGCGTGGAACACCCGGTTCAATCGCGCTTCGCCGTCGCATTCCTGAAATGAGGAACTCATGATAGTATTGTTTGGATCTTCTTAGTTAGGCCAGAAGTGGGACGAGAGATGAGAATGGGTGATGATGGATCTTTATCATCTTTTCGAGACGTTTCGAGCTACTACTTGCTCATCAACAGTCAATGGAATAACACCTCAAACTTGGGTGATTAAACCAGTACAACTTCAAGATGACGAGATTCACTGAGTACCCCCTATTGACAGAACTGTATCTCAAGTTGCCGAAGCCCATGCACTCTTCAATGCCTCCTATCGTCCTGCTGACAATTTCTGTCAAATTGTTCATCTAGAGAAATGCAGAAACATTGTCCACACCTCCAACTTCCCCCTTTCCACCTCATCATCAGCAATCAGGAAGTGCATCGTTTCGAGAGCTACAGTGAGCACTTTCGGCGATTGAGTGGAGTCGAGTAGTCGAGCGAGGGCGGGACTGCAATCAGGATGGGAAAGTCAAGGTCATTTTTCGTGCTTCTCCGGATCTGAATTATTAGTAAGCTTATCTGAAACAGGATTGTGACTAACGTATCGAGATAATTTTTCGGATGTTTTCGGCTGCATAGTCATTATTTTGTTCATTAGCTGCAGCAGTACAACTCACGTCGCTCCCAATTCTCTCGCCATCGGTCTTGACTTGGCGAAGTTCTTCAGCAGCCCGTGCAGAGTGGCCAGTGAGTGCGCGACCACTTTCTGGGAGAAAGTTGTTAGAGTTCATTATGAGTAAAGAGGACCGTATTTGAGCAACCTTGTGGAATAACTTCAAAGCTGCTACGTAATGGTGCTCGGAGAATAGAAAAAGAAAGGGAAACGCAGGCAATTATCTCACTCACCTCATCCGCACTGCTCAGCATATTAACCAATGCTTCCATCCTCTCTCTCTTCTCCAGGAGCATGGTCCAGATGAGGGATGTGCCCTGGTCGTCCTGCAAGCAGTATGAATTCATGTTCCAAAAACAGCAGAATAGGTGGCAAGTTGAACACAGGAACAGTAGCGAATGCCGGTGAGAGAGGGATTAAAGGAAAAAATAACCTGAAGCCTATCCGCAATACAAGAAAAAGCTGCCAATGCGGTGCGGATCGTTACATGGATAGCGGTTCTGAAAAATATCTGTTGAGTATTTGTCTTGATCCTTTACAGCCGTGTGGTGTGGTAGCCTCGGGTAACAGCAGTCGTTTATTAGACGATCGATAAATAGAAGAACAGCGACGTAGTCGTCGGGGAAAACTAGGAAGAACTCACTCGAAAAGTAGGCCAGGGCCTAAATAGGGAAAATGCGCGCGACTACGGTATTGCCTGGGCGCGGTGAGAGTCTGACACGTTTGAGTTGTGTCACACTTATGATTTGGCGGGGCGCATTAATTACAATACGTGTTTCTACTCTAGTATACAACAATATCAATATTACTATCAACGTGAGGGCCTCTTAGGGACCTGCCTGGTAACTTCCAGTAAACCGTCGATAACCTCCTCGCAATCCATAATATCGCTGTCCTTGGCAACTTTAGCGACGTATGACACTGCTCGACTGACAACTTTCTGAATTCATTCTGTGCCTGATTGATTTGAAGTGTAAAGGCTCACAAATTAATTGACGAGAGACAACTACAGTATCTCAATCGGTTCTGAGGGGCTATGACAATTGAGCAACAATATCTAATCGATATCTTCGCTGCGGCTGAAGTTATGAGTCGTTGCGCAATAGTCGTTGCTCAAACGTCATAGCCCCGGTTCTGAGGGTCGGACAAAGACGCTCACCTGATCAGTCGACTGCATCTTCTCCAGTAGATCAGCGATCGTGAGCACGCCTTCGGTTTGCTTGCGCTGACGAACAATTGCGTCACTAGAGAAGTTTTTGGTCAATGGTCATTCAAAATCGACCAGATACATGTGATAAAAATAGGTTTTTTCACTACGAGTAACTCGGTTATTCCCGTCATCGTAGGTTAATATCTTGCGAATTCTCCTGTGTCTATTGGTGAATTGGCAATGAGACTTAAAACCATCTCTCACCGACTGAACCCCGCTCCATGACACAGATCGCTCGAGACTCGCTCCGATTTCTCGTTGACGAATCGAGCAGGACGGGAGTGCGTGGAGGGCATGCTTGAGATTGCTTTTTCTTCAAACGCATGCATATTTAAATGAATTAGAAGTTTAGTTGCGAAGAAAGAATAATTTAGAAGTATGAACGTTGATTGGGAGGTGAAATAGAGTCTAATTGAAAAAGTTGGCAGGAAGGGAGTCAGGCTAACATTAGGCATCACTTTTGATCGGAGTACCGAATGAGAAAGGAAATGTGAACAGATGGTAAATATACCACGGATCTGCTGAGTCACCAAGCGAAAATCACTTTGAAAACGCAAAATCGCGAAAAACTGCCGAGGAATTGCCTAAATTCGCGCAGTGACTCATCCCGTGAGATGCTAATGGAGTGAGGGAGAGAGAAAGATGCGACTGTGGCTTGGGCAAAGATTGGGATCCGAGATATCTTCCCGAGATTAGCTGTATTCATGCCATGAGAGGCGGGTGTCAAGGTCAGGTCGATCGTTTAGGCCAGGATAGAAACACTTTTGCCACTGGTGAAAAGTGTCTCCCTTACCAGTTGCTTTTATCACTAGGCAATGTTAGGTTCCTTGATAAATTTATAAAACATATTTCGATGATTAAGATTATGAATCATTGCGGTTCCTCATCTCATTGTGTTCATTCCTGGTGCCTTCTTGTGAATTCAGTGCTTCGCCCCATTCGCCAAGAAGTTTTATGACTGTCTCCAATGCATTCTTGCCACGAAAGAAGGAACACTGAAGAGAGGTCACTCTATTACTACGCCTAAGAAACAGCTGCCAAAAGGAAGAAGAGCAGAGAGAGGAGAGGAAAGAAAGGACTAGGTCACTCACTGTTCTCGACTGGTCAGAGCTCGGGTCATCTTCCAACTTTTTTATTCAATTGTTGCTCGTATTGTTTCATTGCGACTTTTTGCAGCATAAGCTGATTCATTTATTTTTTTTTGTAATTACAGATGCACTGTCCGAAGTCCGGAAACTGCGCATTCTTCGAGATGGTGCCAGAGAATACGGCGGAGGCGCGCAAAATAGCGCTGGTGGTAGGTAAGTAATGAGAAAGTCCGTCTGAGTTTCATTCACAACGTTCCCTCCATTGTCCTTAGGGATTCGTTTTTAAAGGGATCACAGATGCTTCCACTCTGACATGTTGCAGGTTCCTATTTCTTCTCTCTCGCCGTCGCAGTGTACGCACTGATGGAACTGGTCATCTTCAGGAACATCAAAGTCAGCTGGAAGGCAAGTCCTTCTGCGTCTACATATCTGATATGTGTTGAGTGATTTGGTCTAGTCATATCCGAGCAGGCTCAAGTTGTATGATCATTGCAAGACAGCAAAGTTTATGGTCCGTGCCAAAACCTTTGCTGTCTTGCAATGACCATGTGCCTACGTCTACACTACACTTACTCCTATGCATTCTTAGTGCATGAAAGTTCGTTGAAAATGACTCAAAAGCGATTAGAAAAGCATAGTTCAACTTGGTCTCAAATTGGATAAAAAAATACTTCCATTTCAGCAACTCTTCGCACTCGTTCCATTCATCGCTCTGGATTATGTCGTCTGCCCCTACTTCAAGAGAGCCGTCAACATCTCTACATCGCTTGGTAAGCATCCAAAGTAAATTTTGTAAGTCGTAGCCATTTTTCCGAGTACACTCGTACCAGCTCGTTCCACCAGCTGTAACTGTGTTTAGCACGAGCGCTGCGAAGAGAGGCCTAGTGCAACCATAGTCAAGGAGTAGATGAACATGAATGAGTCAACCAGTACAATCGAATACGACACTATTTCAGGTCCACTCAACAACCAGCGTTACGAATTCAACGTAGCTGCGATTACTCTCGCCCTCTGCGCACACTACTGTGCGCATACTCGACTGTATGAACGCTTCATTTCTAATCCCAAATCGACTATTCCTGACACCTTTTCTAATCCCAACTTCTGTCCTTCACTGACTCCCGAGTCGAAACCCCACCAGTCTATCGACCTCTTCATTAGAAATACTAAGAATATGCCCCTTTGTGTCTACATAGGCGTGATGTATGCCATGTATTATGCAATGTATCTGGTTCTCACTGTTGCACTAGTGACCATGGAAGTCACTGATATCTTCTCTGTTGTTTCTAATGGTTTCTTATCCGCTATTCATATGATCAAATCCGCCATTCACTCGAAAACCATGGGTGATTTGTCCCTCTAATCATACTATGTAATGTATTTAGTTCTCACCATTTCGCTAGTCTTCATCGAATCTACTGATCTTGTCTTAGCCGTTTCCAGTGGAATCACATCTATCTTTCACGCGATCAAATCCGCAGTTCATGCTAAAACCATGGGTGATTTGTCCCTCTAATTGTCTACTTCTACGTATCCATCGATTGTTCAGTACTGCCATTTTGATTGACCGATAAATAATGAGGAATGAGTACTTTAGACATGGGCAAAATTCGCAGACTAGTCCTCTGAGAGAGGAGAAAAGAGCACCAGCTTTATTCACGCATCACAAATTCTGAATCGGTTATTCAGTTCGATAAAACGAGCAAATAGTAGTCAACGCGCATTATTGCCAACCGGTCTCATCGTCAATAATAGCAAGCTATTCCTCTCGTTCCCATGTGCAGCGGTGTCCGAGTGGTTAAGGAGTTTGACTCGAAATCAAATGGGCTCTGCCCGCGTAGGTTCGAATCCTGCCCGCTGCGAATCTTTTTGCCTGATTTTGGTAATGCTAAATACTACGCATTTGATAAATGTTTCCATTGTTGATAAGTTTTGCAAGAGAAAGTATCATTGTTTACGTTCCACTGAGATCCCTCCTCTTAGCTAACAATCCTTTTGTAGCCAGTATTAGTGGAGTATACACTGCACTATCAACGAACTTTGAGCGCCCTCTTTTCCCTTCTTTCATTCAAATTCAGCAAGAGAAAGGCAAGAAACAAAGAGGGAAGAGAAGTACAACGAATTAGCTGTCATCAGAAAGAAGAAAGAGGGGAAGAGGAAAGAGGGTTATGAACATACGCCAAATGGGGCCTAGCTGAGCTATTTTGCCGATGTCCCTAAAACATTTGCCGACGTGGCCTATGAAGCGAAATCGAATTTTTCCATGGTTTTAATAACTTTGAGAAGGAAGTTATAAACATGTTCCATGATCCCGAGCCTTCTTCTATATTTGAGACTGTCGATCTAGTCAATCGTAATCTCAACAAATTTTCAATTCTGCCAACATCGCTGAAATTATTCTTGTTTCCTGGTCTTTTCGTGCATTATTTTGTAAAACAGAGTCCCTATGTCGAGAATAGTTTTTTAGAGAAACAATTTCAATGCGACACACCCCCTTCTCCCTCGTTCGAGAAAGGGCACTGGGGAATATTCTGGGGAGGAGGGAGGCTGTGCGGCCCATTTCCCCTTTCTCCTTCCCCTCTCTAGCCCTCGGCTCTGTTTCTCTGTGACCTACCAATCGATACGCAGCGCCTCTTCTCTTCTTTTCCCGTTTCCCTGCGAGAAATGGCTAGCTATCCATCTTCCTCTCTTCCTAACTCCATCTCGTCCTCTCTTCTCCGTTGTTCTGAACATGAGGCAAGGATTGGACAAGAGCCTCAAGGGAATTCAAAACCGAGGTTCGTGAGTTTCGCCGAGGTTTTGCGATGAGAGCATTCTTCCACATTGTTCCCTTTTCGAAACTGCACTGATTTTCATCTTCTTTCTGACTTTCTCACGCTCCTCCTCTAATATTATCGAAGGATGGAAAATCATGAAAGTATTTTGATGGAGGTTCAATCGATAATCAATAGATCCATTTAGTGCCATGTGCTCGCCGATATTTCTGCCTTTTTTTCTGGCCGACGAAAGACCTCAGATAACTGAAAGAGTGAGACCCCGCATTCCTCTCCCATCTCTTCCATCTTCCTGTTATACTTTTTTTTGCTGTTTCTCGCGAGTGAACCGATTGTGCCGATGGGAGAGAGGAGGTTGGAGTAGGGACAGAAACGAGAATCGAGTTTCGAGCCGCTTGGCCTACCAATCAATAGTCATCCTTTCTTTCTTCCTGTCTGAATATAGCTATTAGTATCGAGAGCGGGAACAAATGAAAGAGTGAGACCCCTGCCGAATTCCTCTCCCGTCTCTCATCTTCCATCTCCCTGCGAGTGGTTTTTGCTGAGGGATGATGTGAGTCGATGTGGCAGCAGGAGAGGGAGGTTGGGGTGCAGTAGGGAGATAAAAGAACAGGCGCGTGATCTACCAATCGACATTCAGTGCTAATTTCCCTTTTTCGAAGGCCTATCGAGAGAGGTGGTTTTACGGACCTAGCCAAACAGTCGGCAGTGCGCCTTCCTTCCTCTTTCCATCACTAGTCCCTCACTATTCATGGTATCATGCGAACCTAGTGATGTCGATCTTCTCTCCATGCCAGTTCTTTTTGCTGTGAGCCGATTTGAGTGAGCAGATAAGCGAGATAGATGAGGGGAAGTTGTTGTAGGGAGAGACAAGAGGAGCAATATGAATTTTCGACCTACCCATCGATATTCAGTACCTTCTCTTCTTCTCTCACACATCATTTTCTCATCTACTCCCTGAGAGTAGTTTTTGCTGAGAGTCGATGTGATGTGTGAGGGAGCGAGAGAGGTAGATGCAGTAGATATGAGGCGCAATTTAAGCGTTTGACCTACCAATCGATAAGCATTGCCTTCGAATCCTCTCTCCATCACTCTTTCTTCCCTCATGGTATCATGTGAACTTGATATCTCCTCTCCCTGATAGTGGTTTTTGCTGTGCGTCGAGGTGAATTGAGTGAGTCGAAGTGATAGCGATGGAAAATACATTGGGTAGATAAGAAAAAGAGAAGTTACCCAATCGTATTCCCAACCAGGGAGAGAGTACTTCTGTTTAGTACAACGATACGACTCGTACCCACATTGATTCGGTCTCTATCCGCGCTGTGGCTAACTTCTATTCATTTGTGAGACTACAAACCTCTCATTCAGAAGGCTAGTGATAAGGTACTTCAGGGACTACCTTCCTCCCCTAAATATGCGTCTGCTATACTCATTAGTCAAATTACATTCAATAAGAAAGCTTGTGATAGGGCACTTGAGGGACAACATTTATACCTGTTGCCTCGTAGTCTACGGGCATGCTATAGTCATTAGTGAGACTTTTTCCACTCCGAAAGCTTGTGATAAGGCACTTGAGGGGGCAACCTTCCTCCCCTACAAATACGACTGCTATAGTCGTTTGTGATAGTACTCCCACTCAAAATCTTGTGATAAGGCACTTGAGGGACAATTTTCCTCCCCTACAAAGACGACTGCTATAGTCGTTTGTGATACTACCCCCACTCAAAAGCTTGTGATTAGGCACTTGAGAGTAAATTCTTTTTCAGTTTTGTTTTCTTGTTCCCAGACTTACTCGGATCCATACATTTCGCGTCCTCGGAATCCATTGTAATAAAAATACTGCCATTTCAAGCGCCCTTCCCCTGTGTCATTCAGTAGTTTTATCAGAATCGGATCAGCAGCTAAACGAGGGGCGAACTCTCTTTTGATTTTTGTCACTGATTTCCATATTCGCTGCGAAAATTCGACCTCTTTTCCCTTTCGCGTTCCCGCCGTTTCATCAGGCAACGAAAACATTGCTCGCTCTCCCTCTCTCTCCTCTGAACAACAGCTAGGCGAGAAGGGGAGGGTGAAAGGGAACTGAAAGAAGGGGAGAAGAACCGAGACTATCCCCGTCGAAAATAGCCACAAGAAGGATAAGCCAGTGTTTTGCCCTGAGCCAAATAAGAGAGGGATGGGACCGATAAAGCGGTATCGCTGTTAGCTTCCCGTTTTCTTGCTATGTACCCGCACTGAGAGGTGGGAGAGCTGTTTCTATTGGTCCTCAACCACTGTATCAAACTCTTCTCCGTTCCAAAAATCGCGTCCTTGACTCTGACTGAAATCTCCTTACCTCTCAACAACAGCTAGTGCGGGGAAAGGGAACCGAGTAAGAGAGAGGGACGAGACGAACCCAGAGTGCGCAGTTGCTATTTACCACTCTCACTTCTATTTTGATCGCGAGAGAACTCTCCTCTTCCCTGTTTCTCTTTTTCGCCCAGTTTCGAAAATCTCGCGCTCGCGTTTCGCAAGATTGCCCACAGCTATCTTCCCTTCCTCCCCCACACACCGAGAGGTAAGAGACGAACCGAGAGAGAGAGAGAGAACAGCTTTATCATGGCTTTTTTTACATCGGATCATTATAAGTTTGTCCTAAACCACAAACCATGTGCTTGTTCCTAGCGAGATTGATATTGCCCACAGCTATTTTTCCTTCCTCCCCCACACAACGCTGTGTGACGAAGCACTGGGAGAGAGAGAGAGAACGAGCGAGACGGCAGTTGTTCTAAGTTTCACAAGAGCTTGTCTATGCCGCGTCAGCTATTCTCTTCACTCCAGCGCAAGACAGCCGAGAAGTGAACCACTCTCAACTCAGTGGCTCTTTCTCGGCTGTTTCTCACCATTTTTGCGCCAATTTCCACCAGTTTTGTTCGCTCAATTTTTGCGAATTCCCCGAATGTTTAGCCAAAATGGCGCAATAGTTCCCTTCAACCCTTCCCTACTCAACAATAGCTCGAGAGACAGCGAGAGAAAGGAACGCGCGCAGTGGATGCTTGCGCGAATATCGCGTCGCGCATTTCTTCGATTTCACCTCCTATACTTGGCACCAAAGTCCTTGGTCTCACTTGTTCCAGTCAACAAAAGCTCGAGAGATGGCGAGAGAAAGGAAGCAGAAAACGCGCACAGTTGGTGCTTGCGCGAATATCGCGTCGCGCATTTCTTCGATTTCACCTCCTATACTTGGCACCAAAGTCCTTGGTCTCACTTGTTCCAGTCAACGAAAGCTCGAGAGATGGCGAGAAAAGTGGGTAGTGAGGCAGAAAGCGCGCATAGTTTACCATTGCGCGTGTTGTGTGCCGCGCGTTTCCCTCTTTCACCTCCTAAAGTCGGTTCCAAGTCCCTATTGTTAGTCTAACGCGAACCATTCAACGCTACGACGAGAAAGAACTGATAAAGAGATTGTGAGAAGGTTAACCTATCGCTCCCTGTTTTTTTTGCGCGTGTCGTGATTTTTATGTTTGCCAATCCGCCATGGACTTCATATTCATGCACAATTCTGCATTCTCATTGAAACAGTTTGACCAACGATAGAGCATTCGCAGTGGAAAGAGACGGCTGTTCTCACTCCACCACCCACTCCTCCATTACGTACCACATTCCTTCTTCATTGTTGATCAGATGTTACGAGAGAGAAGAGAACATACAGCCTGAGTCAGAGCATTCCCTGTACCACTCTTAATTAGTTGATTCTTTCAACTTTGTTCTGGTCCCTAAACAGACTTTGTTTAGCGCGTTTCTTTGTTCCACACCCCTGATTCGCACTCCATGGGCTGATTCCTCTCCTCATTCCACCCTTTCCATAATCTCTTTAGTGATAACGAGCGCCCTCTCTATCTATTTTTGTCACATCATTCTGCTCTAATCGTCAAGACATTCACTTTAGTGCCATAAAGCCCGCTCTTCCTCCACCAAATGGCTCTTCGATCTGATTGCTTGCTTGATAGTTAGACAATGTGAGAGAATATGGAATATGAGGAGAGTCCGGTCATATATTGTGGCATAGATTCTGCACCCTCTCTCTCTACGCAGCTAGAAAGAGTCAGAAAGCATGACATATGGAGAGTCTCCGGTCCATCGTAATATTATGGCATGACTCTCTTCTCATTCTGCGCACACTCTAGTGACCATCCCCCTTGCACCAACGATGTGATGAAACTGGCAGAGAGTGGAAGGGAAGTGTGCTTTTTTTCTCCTCCTAACCTCCCAACGTCTCGCTCGTTCATCATTCACTCGTTCTTTCAACCCCTCTCAACTGCTCCTCCCCTCCTATCTTTTCTTCGGCTTCCAACATCTCTCATTACCTCTAACGTCTATCCACACCTCCTATCCTCTCCGCCTCAACTATTTCCTCACCTCTCATCTTTCACCCAGCCAGCTTCTCGTATTAGCAAAGTCGTAGAAGAATTCGGGGAACTTTTAGAGCATCTTTTTCTACTTTGTGAGCAAACCTTCCTTCTCCATCTTCTCAATCTCTAATCTGACACAGCTCATCCTATAGTTCATTGATCCCATCCCTCCAAGCCGTTTCCTCTTACGTTCTTCGACTACCTCTTCTCTCTTCTCTCGTTTCTACCTCTGCACACATCTCGTTCACTGTCCCTGATCGGCGTAGAGCGGTGAACGAGTGTTGAGCATGTTGAACGATGTTTTCTGACCGGCCAAATAGCATTCTTCTACTTCTCCTCCCCACATCGCTCTCTCAGTACGTCCATCCCTCTTCTCTTCCTCTTATCCCCTTTGCTCTTTTCCTTCTAGAATCTCCCCCCACTCTGTTTCCCTTATCACTATAGTGCGGAGAGTGTTAATCTCCCCATTTTGACCGTCTAGTCGTCCCTCTCTTTTTCCTTCTCCTTCTCTGCCTGTCTTCCTCTTTCCAGTGCGAGTAGTCAGTGTTGATCTTCTCAATATGATCGTCTAGTTGCTCTCATCCCTCTCTCTTTCCTTTCAGACCTCATCTCTTCTCGTCCTCTGTGTCGCATTTCTCCCTCTGTCGGTCAAAGTGAGTGTTGATCTCTCCATTCGGAACGAGCATTCTCTTTAGGGATGTCAGAATGAAGAATGGCTCTCCTCATTTTCCACACTCTCTAACGGATCAGGCAGGCGAGAGAGTGCGTAAAATGAGGAGAGTCATTTTTCATTCTGACAACCCTAATTCTCTTCTTCCCTTCCTCTCCACGTCCCTCTACCTCTCCGTCTGCCTAGTTACTTCTAGCGCCAATCGCAAGTGTTGATCTACCCATGTTAGTTTCTCTTCACGTCTCTCCCCTTCCTTCCATCTCTCTTCCTTTTCTTCCTTCCCTTCCCCTTTGTTCTTTCGTCTCTCTCCATGTCCCTCTTCTCTCTCCATTCCAGTACAAATAACAAGTGTTGATCTCCCCATTCTGACCGTCGTCTGTGACCGCTAAAGAGCCCCTCTTTCTTCTGCTTCTCTTCTTTCTTCCCTTGCGAATCTTCTTCTCTTCCTCCCCCCCCTCTCTCTCCAACATCGCACAACTAGCCCCTTGTTTCTGTTCTGAAAGTGACTGTTGATCTCTTGACTCTGAACGGACCTTCCCCCTTCTTCCATTCCCTCGTCCTCTCTCCTTCTCCCTCGTTCTTTCATTGCCTCCACTCTTTTCATCCCCTTCTCACTCTACTTCCACTGCCATGTCTCCTTCCCCCTGCCTCTCTTACTGCCATACCTCCACACTTCGCCGTCGTTCTTTGCCTTCCTAAATTCTCCCTCTCCCTCTCCTTTCCCTGAACCTCCCTCCATTACTTGCATCCCCCTACATGCGCCTCTTCTATCCATGGCAGTCCATCCCCCTACTCACTTACTACCATCCCTTTCTCCCTTTTTTGCATCTCTTCCGATTCGTTTTTTTATCCCTTGCCGTCTGTTTCTCTCTTCTCACCATGCCTCACTTCTTTCCATTTTCTCTCTTCACATCTCCATGAGCTCGTCTCTTCTACCCCTTGCAATCTCTTTCTCCTACTTCCATTCCCTCTTCTCTATCTGTTCGTCTCTTCGACGCCTTCTATTCTTCCTCTCTTCCCTTTCTCCTTCAGTGGGCCTTCCTCCCATTCCCCTCCTCCCTTCCCATTCCCCCTCGTGTCCCTCCAAATGCGAAAAAGGAAGAAAAAGGGAGCCGCGACCGCCCAATGTTGCAACATTTAGCTTGAGGGGAGGGGAACGCATGAGCAATTTCTTAGGCTTCTTTGAGCATACCATGTAAATGGTGTTATTTCATCGAGTCCGATTTGTCAGAGAACGCTGGAGTTATTGCAAGGTGTAGAAAATAGTCCATCCACATCACTTTCCGCTTATCGTTGAAGCACCATCCGTGAATGTTGAATTTTCAATGTTGCGACATTTTGCTCGAGGGGAGAGGAACACACGCGGTACTCTTACCTCCGTGACGCAACATACAACTAGTTTTGCGTTTAATCAGCAATGAGCAATCATTACATCTGAATCCCAAGCTTTAGCAAGCGAACTCTCTTTTGAATTATTCGTATTCCTATGAGGAACCGTCTGCACAATGTTTTGGCTTTGCGCAAAAGCAGTTAGAGAGAGACAAAGTCATGTTATTTGCACAATGTTATCGCAAGGTGTGAGAGAGGTAGAGGAGGCATCCTTTTCTCTCTTTTCCTCCCCCATTCACCACTGCTTTTGACCAGGGATCAAAGGCAAAGATGTTAGGCATCCATTACTTTCTTTCTCCTTCGACTTGAAAGAGAAGGACTGTTTATGATGGCTCCTCTTCGCCAGTCTAAACTGTCGAGTGGCTCTGATTGGCACCATCTCTCCATCATCCAAGCTATCTCGTCCGTACCGAGAAGAGCGCACATGATAGAGATACGATTACCACTAGTCTAAACTGAGCTGACCTTTGGGTGGAAAGTATCGACTCTCTGTATCTCCCTCTCTTCTCCCCTACTCTTGGCGAGTTAGAGGTTCCGCACTTATCGTCTGTCGATCTCTCTCGCAGTTTTTTGGTTGCTCGAACTCAGACGCGACGAAAAGAGAGCAGTTTTCCGTCCGAGGGCAAATAGAGAGCGCCTCCCAGTTTGACCTACCTTTCTGGTCTACCTTACTCGCCCACCTTTCTGAGCCTACATGGGAGAATGTAGTCACCTGTTAGGTAGTACTACCGCAGAGTTACTGAAGAAATGCGCAAAATGAATTTTCATTCGCGAAAGACTGCTTTCCAATCATTACACAGCATCTTTCCTCTCCTCCACCCCTTCACTTTTCTCGCTTGCTATCCTTCTCTTCAAGAGTTCGTCTAACCTTCGTTCCACTTTCTAGTTGATGGCTATCTCTTGATAGCGAAATTGATAAGGGAAGAGAGCTCTTTTCTCATTCTCTCAAATTTTTCTCTCTCATTGATAAGGTGAACGAGAGGGTAAACTGCCCAATCGGAGCGTTGGCTGGCTTGGTTTTTCGATTCACCTGATTCCTACGATTTTAATGAAAAGAGTGAGACCATTGCTTCTCCTCTCAATAACTGCTAACCCTGTCTTCCTCATCCCCTATCCCCCGCTCTATTCTCTAACTCAATTGAATGAATAGGCACAGGTGGCAGAGTCTTGCGAAAGTTGGCTCTTTGTGAGCATCCCCTCTCCCCTCTGTCTCCCTGTCTCTTCCTTCGGAAGATGGAGAGGCTTTGTGACTCTCATGCCTCGTTAGCTCATCGTCTCACCTTATGCCTCACTACTAACTCGAGAGAGACAGAGAGAGAGAAAGTAGGTGAGACTGACTACTACTTCTTCCCACGCTCTCTAATTGGGACTGCTACTCTTACCTTCAATCTCTCTCAAGTAATGTCCGAAATACTTGTGCGGCCTGACCCACAAATACCTCTGGATCCGAGAATACATCTGTTGTGTCGAGCTGTTGCGTCAATCGCATTCCGTTTGCTCGTTAACTCCTCCTCGACTCATTTGTTGTTTTCAGATCGGAATCGTCTTTGTCAACTTCGCCTCCTTTGTTCAGCTCAAGCCACCATGGGCGACAAGGTACAATTCTTGTTTTTGATTTTGCACACCTATACCTTCGTATGGGATCGGCTATTACTGTATGAACACAACAGCTCCCATGGTTAGACAAGATTCTGTAAAAAAATGACTCGAAATAACAATGGTTTTCAGGAAACTACTCCTCCTCCTCCCAAGATTCCGGTCAAGAACACGGCAACGCCATCGGGACACGATGACACACATGATGTGAGTTATTTGGAGGACAACCAACTGAAAGGGACTCGAGTAGCCAATGATGACACTCACAAATTGCACTTTCACGCTTTCCAAACCGTCTTGCTCACTCATAATCCCGTCTTATTTCAGCAGCTGCACGATTCGGGCTACTCGTCGCCCTTCGCTCGTTCTTCTACGCCGCAATCGGTGAGCTAGAACCCGACCAGCAGTAGAGTTGAAGGGTGCAATTGTAGATCAGCTCTGCTGGACGTAATAGGACGCTCGACCGCTCCTCATCCTGCGCATTTTCGGTGAGTTCTAGTCTAGAAAAGTCTAGAAATGTCTAGAAAAGCTGATTGATGTCTTGACCCTTGAAGCGGTCTCAAATATTGTATTGCGATCACCCTTACTGCTCACTTAAGGGGAAGAGGGGGTGATCTCGCTTTACCCTATGGGAGGTGTTTATAAATATCCGAGTGTTGCGTGATAGGTATTTGATTTTGCTATTCAGATGGACCTCGGTCGCGCCAGAGTTCGGGACACGCACAGTCCAGCCTCAGTGAGTTGCTTACGATCTTTTATTGTTTCTTCCGGATTGATTTCTTAGATGACCTGGTAAAAATCGATATTTTTAAGTTGAATATTCAATCCCATTGCAGAGCTTTCACTCGGCTCGCGACCACCTGTCGCCCGCTCCCTCCACTTCCTCTCTAATTCGCACTCCCTCGCGAGGGCAGAGCGCACAGCCCTCGTCATCCACCACTCTGGGCTCCATACTCTCAAACGCAGTCACGAAGGTGATAAACTGTATTCGTAGCTCGATTTCCTTTTCCTAATGGGGTTGAAAGAAATCAGAGTGTTCTGACGATATATTTCCAATGCAGGGCCATTCGCTAGCCACACAGGCAAGTGCGCACTGTGGTGCAATGATGTCTCGGTTCCTGTCGGCGCTGCCCGGTTCCTCTTCCTCGTCGGCGAGTGTGCCTCTTCCGCCTCTTGAGGTGAGATCAGTTTCCGGGACCTTCTTTCCGAAACCAACTGCGAATTCTTTAGTGAACTTCTCAGTTTAGTCTCTCCCGAGAGGCTTGTGTATCTGAATTATTACGGGGAAGTACAGTCCAAATGAATTAGAGAATGACCGAACATGACTCAAAACAACGGTGTCTTTCAATTCAGATCCCTCCAAGGGGTCGTCGGGTGTCAGTTCGTTCCTCCTCTATCCTCCACTCCGCCTCGTCGTCCTCCTTCGCTGATTATCGCTCTACTGCTGCGTCGGAGGTGAGCGTGTCGCGTGTGTACTGGGAGTCTTCTTTGTTTAGCATCATGGTGCGCGAGAGAGGGAAGAAGTGATGAAAGGTTGTATTATCAGACCCTTTCCCGTCTTTTCGAGCTTATTTGTTACTGTTGAATCTGTATACAGGTTTTCGTTTGAGTCAATATGGATTCTTATGATACTTTTCCACAGGACCGAGATGTGATCAATTCGGGCAATCTATCCTCTCTGGATCTCACTTCTCCTGCAACTATTGCTACGACTTCTTCGGCAGTTGCATCGAAGGTGAGAGGGGGAATGGATATTTGAGTAGTGTAGCTTTTGTTACTTCTCCTTATTTACTTTTAAAAAATCAGGAATGTTCAACCGTCAATGGCAACTGCCCGCCTCTTCACCTCCCCTCGTCTACTCTCCTCCAGCTCGCTACTTCTTCTGCAGTTGAGGTAAGTCCATTTGTGGACAGTCTCGTCGTATTCGAAGTGTGTCGCAATTTGTCGATCCATGATGATGATAAGCAACCTTATTTTCTATTTAAGGAGGAAGCAACGGATGCCATCAATCATTCGCCTGTGGACCTCTCTTCGCCCATTGATCTCCATTCTACTCTCAGTCTGTCCCCGATCACTCCTCCGGTCGAGGTGAGACAGTTTGATCCTATTATCCATTCAACCCTAATGACTTGCTTGAATAGCTATTCATTGCAGGCGAGAGCAGCGGATGCCATAGCTCCATCGCCTTTCGACGACTCCTCGTCTCTTCTCTTCCCCTCTGCTGCTACCACTCTCGCTGCCTCTTCCGCGATCGAAAAAGTTAGTTTAGGAGGGGGCATTACGGTACAAAAAGTACGCACAGACGAAACCAAACGAAAAATATGATCACTCATAACGAAACTCTTTATAGGAGAGCGTCCTCGAGACGTCTCTGCACGAGCCCTCCTCGCCCACTCTCTTGCACGATGAAACGACCAGTTTCGCTGCCACTCCCTTGACAGTCGGAAGAAAGGTGAGACGGGAGCAGATGCAATACATTTTTATTTCGGTTTCTAATTCCAAATTTCCAGTCGAAAACAAGTCGATCTTCTTTCAGGATACCGCAGACAACTCGACTCTTGAAGAACCATCTTCACTTTTCCTTCTCTCAGCGTCTACTACGTTCGCTGCCAGTCCCTCGTCCGATGGATCGAAGGTGAGAGGGGGAGGAATCCACTTTTGTATAGTTTTCGACGTCTATGATGTGCCCAGTCCATGAGAAATCTGTATTCATTCAGGACAAGTCCACGGATGCCGGATCCAGCTCGATTCTCGATGACTCTTCTGCTCTTCTCCCTTCCTCCTCCACCACATTCGCTGCCACTCCCTCAAAGGTTAGAGAATGAGTCAATTTGGCGTTGAATTCATCTCTGCTCCCTTACCGAAGTGCACCAATTTGCAATTTCAGAATCAGATGGACGGCGGCATCACTCAAGACGACCGTCTCTCCTCATCTGCTTCTCTTCCTCCGCCTGAGGTGAGATCTTCTTTGCCTTAAAATACCTGCCTGGGTAAATGTCCCTTAATGGTGGCTCATAAATTTCTATACCATAGGTTTGATTATAGAAGAGGCAAGCGTTCTCACAGATAACCTTCTCCTTTTCAGGCGTCCACAACACTGCCTGATCACGACGCCTCGTCCCTTCTGCACCATACCGCCCACTCAACCTTCGCAGACTTCGCCCCGATCACCTCGTCAGCTGATGAGCCGAGAGCAGAGGGTCCCATGGAAGCCGAGGCTCTCGAGGACTCCGCGCAAGCGAGAGTGGAGCCCAGGAATGATGGGGTGGCGAGGGATACGCCTATGGTGCAACCACCGAAGGTGCAGGAGGCACTCAGAGCACAGAAGAAGGAGATGAGCGTCCGTGAGTCCTTTTTGATCCTCAGAAATAATCCGAAAACAGGGAGATGGGACGTTTAGAAACTCGCGTTTAGGAACCCCCAATATGTGACGTTTAGGAACCCCCCTCGAGGCGTAGGAGGGAGAGTGGGGACAAAGAAAAAGGGGTTCCTAACCGTCACACATTAGAGGTTCCTGAACGCGAGTTCCTAAACGTCCCTTCACCCAAAACAGTTATAAACCTGTAATATTTGCAGACCAACTCTACTGGTCGGGCATCACTGCCTCGAACGAGTGCCCCTGCTGCAGGCGATGGCTCAGCCCCGAGGATAGGAGGCTGCACTACCTCCGGGTAAGTCTTTCGACCAAAAAAGTCTTAAACGAGTTCTAACCACTTAGAGATTTACATACCTATCTGAAATATCACATTTCAGCGCCATTACGACGTCTACTTCTCCGTCATTCCCTACGGAGGCAGCGATTATTGGCTCGGCCAGAAGCTCGGTAGGTCCATCACTTCCTTTGATTCTCACTCATATTCATCGTGTTCACTCCCAGATAAGTAGCAAGAAAAGATGAATGGAAGAAACTAGGAGTAGTGAAGGCAATCCTGTATTATTATTACTATATCCTTGTAGGAAGTCCCTCCAACACGGACACCATCACCATCCGATCAAAGGTCGATTGTGTATGGAAGATCGAGTACAAGGATGTGCCTGGTGAGTGTCATAGCCGATTAGAAATGTGGGTGTGCGCTGAACTCATTTCTAAAAGCGGCGAGAAACTCGGGGTATGATTCTTTTCAGCGCCAGGCCACAGGCTAGGCCCCGTCGCATCAGTACTTATAAAATAGGTCAGCCGACCAACCATGGGAATAAGGCTAGGAAGTTTGTTTTTTTGGTGAGAGAGTGACCAAAATACCTGTACGAATCGGTCCACAACAGGATACACTCAAAGGAATTCCCTTAGTGATGGCAAATCCGCTCTCTGCAGCCACCCGGTACTGCCTGCACTGCCGGGGCACAGCCAGCTCTTCCGTCCTCTATGAGGGACCCATCGGACTGCTCCAGCACATCGAGAAGGTGTGTTTCTCGTGAAGTTTCTAGTGTTCCTCCTAAGCGGGTGAATCTTACACTGTCTTCTCCCTTTCCGATAGACCCTCTTCTCATTGCGTATGCTTTTTTTTTAAATTCCCCCCTCCCCGGCCGTTCGACTTGCGCTCAAGGTCGTTTAGTTGGGACGCGATGATACGGTAGCACCTTGCTTCGCTTTAGATTGTTCTTATTGTTAGAGCGAAGCTTAGGTTAATGAGAGGTATTATATAGGCAAACCTTGTTCCATCTTTTTTTGATACACAAATAAACCAATGAGCGCGATGCGATGGTCCCTTCATTCCACGAGGTTTATTATTATAACGGTCAAAAAGGTCGAATGTGGTGATTTTGTCATGGGAAAAGGATTATGATAAGCCATTCTCACCTCGTCATCGTTTCTATACGCTCTCTAGATTTTAGGGAGGCTGTATACGGCCATTGCCCCTCTGATAAGGAGGTACAAATCTCTTCCTCTCTCCTTCTCAAAGGCGTATGCATAGTGTTGTAGTCAGCAAAAACACCGCTTCTATTTCGATTGTTTACTGGCATTTGTAAATGTTGTTTTGGGTAAGATCGCGTATTCTCAAGGAAATAGCATTTCCTAGTCTCTCCCTAGCAGCTTTTCTATCCTTTTTCCTACCTGTGACCTCGTTTTTGCTCTAATTAGTCCATCCCCATTCCAGTCCCACCCTCACGTCCACAAGTCAATCAAGGTCGGGTACGCTCGAGTCGTGGCCAAGTTCAGGGAGGAGCACAGAGAAGAGGTCGAGAAGAGAGAGGTGCAGGATCTGAAGGGCTTCGATGGCTACCAGGTTGGTTATCCACCTAACACTTTCCTGGGTGAATCTCATGAAACCCTCTCCTCTTCGCTTCAATGTGCCTGAAACAGAGACGTTTCTTCAGGTGCTCTACAGAGATGGCCATTCGAGGAACAGAAAGCTGCACGAGCTGCTGGTATGACCTTCCATTATTTTGCGTTCCTATAGCCCCTTTTCCACCTTTTTTTATGCATTTCATCTCGTCCTACCTTCCTCATTTCACATAGTCTTCGAAAATCCCTCTGACCATTTCGTTTGTCCCACCCCTTCTCGGTTCTCATTGTTTATCAAAAAAGAGGTACATTGAGAGTACCGAACTGAACGTTTACACCACTTTCATTCATGTTCATTTCGCCACGAAGTTTACTCAGATTAAGGGATGATTTTTCTCTTGCAGACATCCACCTCCTCCCAACCTATGAAGAGGAGAGCACAGCCGACCGAGGAGCACGTCTTCAAGGTTCCTCGTCTCACTCCAAGGCCGGCAAAGAGGATCTAAGATGCCCACCTTCTTCCTTCTCCTTGTTCGAATACTTCGTGCCTGTTCTTGATTTTCCTTGTTCTAACATCAAGAGGAATATTGAATCTTCTTGTTCCCTTAATCCACTTTACCCTACGTTTCTTTTTGTGTTATCCATCGAAATGGAATGTTGTTCATTCCAATACTCTTTGTGTTGTTTATATTGCATCTTTCTGTCTCGAATTCCCACGTGTTCACCTCGTTCTCTCGTTTCCCGTAGTCTAAAGTCCCACTTGAACGTTCTGTTTGCCCCGCCCCACTTTCACGTCTAATGGTTTATCGATGTCCACAATCCATTTTTCCACTAAAATCATGTGTTATCCATCTCTGTTATTAAATATTCAATTGTGCATCGTGTAGTTCAATGATCGTGTCCAAAGTTTAATCTCGCCTGTTATCTATTGTTGTGTTGTTAAGCATAATCACCAAACTGTGCTTTAATCACTTGTATGATTCTCAGAAACATTCATGACCTCTCACTGACCCGCATTTACTTCCACTATCTCCATTGTTTCCGTCTCGCAATATCAATTGTTAATCGTATTGTTATCTTGTATTTAACGATTGTCTCTCATAAATATTCAATGCCTGTCCTATGGAGAAGTTGAATTCTATCGTTGAGAGGTTGGAAACCTTCGAACGAAATACCTTGCATGATGCGCATTCGTCACGAAAGAACTCTATTTCAAATTCATCCAGCAGAGAAGGCTAACGTTGCAAAACAGATGGATAATCAGGTGAGCCGCCACTTCCAATACTGTAGGAAGCCTGGGCTCGTGGCATAACAATATGAGTGAAACGGAAATCGCGTTCCGAAATCATAGTTGTGCGACGTTTAGGAACTCCCTTTCTATTTGTTTCCACGGTCCCTCATCTTCCTGATAAGGGGTCCCTAAACGTCACTTCTCTGGTGTCCTAAACGGAAGCACCGAAAAGTCCCATCACCGAACGAAACTATTTCAAGCTGCAATGCTCCGCATCCTCGATCGATCTCGCTGCTCTATCACCGGAAGTAAGTTCTTCGATCGCTATCATCCGCGTTATCTCTAGGAATCTCTCGTTCATGTCTCTTCCTAGCAGCTTTACCGTTTCTGTTCTATCTGTAACCTAGTTTCGCTTCAAGTAAGAGCATGAACCGTTCCGGTAATGCGAAATTAGTGTTCATCGTTTTCCACAAAACGTGAGGCACTATTCGTTTTGACCCCACCCCCAAATTTTAAAAAAGTGTACTTTTGAAGCCTGAATTGTGTGCCCAAGGACAATTGCATATGAAAATAATGTTGGAAATCGATAAAATGAAGGCAGAGAAGAAGCTGCGATTAAATTGTTCCGAGCGACTTTGTTCCGCTGCCGCTTGCTAAACACAGTATTGACTTTGGGGGGGGGCCTTTAAAACGTATCAATGCTGCCCAGGATACTAATTTTTTTCAGGAATTCATCGCGTGGATGGACAATATCGCCAGCCAGCTACCTCCACCTCAGCAGGTACTGATTACCCCCCAAAACATGTAAATCACGATTCAGAAGCCTGCCACTAAGACGCCGAATGAATCATCGACGACATCGAAGGACGTCCAGCAATCGCCCATTGAACAGCAACGCCCATCGGTTATCAAGAGGACTGTTTGTGATCCTATCGTATGTTTATATCTGTTTGTTTATCTGTGTAATTGAGAGATTACAGCCACAACGAACCCCACTGGAAGACCCGTTTCCTCAACCAATTCGATGGCATGAATCATTCGTAAGTTGTTACCTGTTCTAGTGATCCAACAGCGTCAAAACGTTAGCGTCAAAACCCAAGGCCTATTATAGCTGATCAATTACAAGATTTTCAGTCACAACGGGTTTCGATCATCTCTCGATTATCGAATGAAGTGAAACAGTGGAAAGCCAACTACGACAAGGTTTGTTCACACCTGCATCACCGATCGATTGGTGGTTTGGATTTTTTGATTCTATAGTCGTCAGATAAGTGCGATTGATCAATATCATTACTGCCCAGCTGGAGATCGCCACCAAAACTGCCAATGACTTGTCGGATGCTGCACGAGCGAGAGACGAGGAGAGAGCCAATCGAGCTGCCGAGGCCGCTGAACAGAAGGTGCGTGTAACACAAAGGTCGCGGGAGGGGAGGAAATAAAAACAAATAGAAAATGGAAATAACACTTTCAGATTCGAGCTATTGTGACTGCCAACGAGCTACTCAACGGCAGAATCAAAAGGCTTGAGAAGGAGAACAAAAAGGCGAGGTTTCATATCACTATATGGGAACAGGCTTGAACAAACCTTGAAAACAACTCTTAAACAGATATTTTTCCAGATGGAAGTCGAAGTCACGCACGATTTCAAATGCATGGGCTTTGTCATTGGGACACTCTTGAAGGTGGGGAGGTTTCATTCTTAGAAAGAACTAGTACAGTATGCCAAAGTACTTGACTATGTCGTGCAGGAGCGAGACACAGCCCAAGAAAGAGTCACCACGTTGGAGAATGAACTCGAGACAGCGCATGATCGGGTTCGTTCAAGTTAGTTTCGTTACACCTCGAAAAGCCAATTGTCAGATCTCTGGCTTGCAATCAGAGCTTGACAAGACCAACAACTCACTGGCCGACTCGAATGCCCGCAACGAACAGGTCAATTTCCCCTCGAGAACCTCACAGTGATACCCGCTTTCGAGCTTTTTTTTACTCTCCCTATGCAAAGAAAGTCAAATGTGTGATAGGAGGGGGTAGTGAGATAGTGAGAGAGATGGGAAAGCATACTGTAGTAGAGGAAGTGCCGAACAACTCTCATTCAACTTCGAGTGTTCCAGATTCCTGTTCTTCAATCGGAGTTGGAGAAGGCCCGCAACTTACTCGCCGTCTCGAATACTCGCAACGCGGATCTTGAAAAAGTGATTTTTTTCGAAAACTTTCTCTATTTCCACTCACTTTCCACAGTTCGATTTTCACAAACATCTCAACTTCGGTTTCAGGCCCACAACGATGCAAAGATCCGGGCGAAGAAGAAAGCGCTCAAGAGGCGGAATAGGCTGAAGATGAGAAGGGTGAGCAGAAATACAGTCAAAATGACAAAATTTTTACCTTTTGGGAAATGTTGTGAAAATAAAGCGTTTTGATATCGTAGTGAAGATTCTTCCAACACCAAAATAATCAAGACCAGATGATTTTGGTAACTCCAGGCCCTCCGCATTGCTAGAGCAGAGAAGGACGAGGAGCTGAAAGCACTGGAGACGCGAGTTCGTAATGAAAACGTGGAGGTTAGGGTCTTGGAATTTTAAGTTTTGACTTAAATTAACGCGTATCGAGGGCTAATATTCCAGATGACCGAACAACTGGCCACGACGAGCAGTGCTCCAGTCGCTGTTCTCACAAGCGAAGGCGACGAGAATCAAAGCGAGGTGGATGCAGGCATGGAAGGGGTAAGACACTTCTCGATACGTCTGTCTGTACGTAGTCTGTTCTAAGCTCGGAAAGAAAGATGCATTGGCTCTCACTCATCGACACGCTAGATTTCAAAAGGGGAAGGAAGAGAGAGAGGCACGCGCAATCCACGTGCATGTCACGTCGGAGGGGCCGAGTGTGAGAAGGGAAGAGGCTGGAGTGACCGGAGTGGGCGGAGTGGGGGGATAGGGGAGAGGCCATTCCCCAAAAATCACAGGTCAATAGTGCCAACAAAAACGCGTTTTTTTTCTTTCGAGTTACATGTAATCAGTTGGCAGGCCTCAATTCTGCCTTCAGTGTCGAAAGTTAACCATTTTTGAGTGAGTGCAAATTGAGGGGTAAGTTTTGCGAGTCAATTTGACGGACCCCATCCCTTGATCAATGGTCGGCACTGAATAACAATCGGGCAAATGCCTATTTCCACTCCAGGTCGGTCGTATAACCAGAGAATCTGACAGCTCTACGATCAAGAATGTTCCCTCGGAGGTTCGTATTGCCTTGTGTAACTTTGCGTAAACAAACGAACGTACTCTGATTTCTCTCAACAACTTGCACACGTGGTTGGGATCATGGTGACACGTGGCATCTAGCATCTATGAATATAGCAAACAGAAACGATATCAGGCGTCATCTCAATCTGCTGGTTCTAATGAGGATAACTTGCTTGATGGGATCGGATGTGTGAAGGAGGAACCCATTGCAGGTTAGTGAATGGAATATAGTGGGTATAGAGGGGGGAATTGATACACTAGGATTGTGCTTGGGTTCAAGTGTGATGATTCTTCGCAGATGACTCGCTCATCTTGCGAGGCTCGGTAATGCTCCATGTTGTATATCCTCGTGTGGCCTTATTAGAGCCGGGTGCGGTGCGATAGTGGAGCGACGGCGAGTAGTGGTATGACTACTTTATCTTCTTAGACGGGAGAAATAACAGACGACGTCGTGAGACGAGAACTCACTAGATAACTGACGAAAATATGCAACGGGAAATGTACCGCGCGTATTTCCTACCGTATGCTAACAA
>LS499523.1:22927-50095 GCA_900490845.1 Pristionchus japonicus
CGAGAGTGAACTGCATTGTTTTCGCGCTTGATTTCAAAACTTCTAAGAGCCTTATTGAATCTTACTCTCAAAGAGTGAGTAGTGTCAGAGTTAGGTGCCAGACTATGAAGCTTTTGCAACCTATCATGAAGTAAACCGAGGTGTTTGGGGTAGCCAGAGGTAGTAGACGGAAATTTTAGGGGAACGAAAGTATCCATCATAGAATTGAGGTACTTACTAAAGTAGTTGTAGGCTTCAGTGGCCGTTTTGTTGGCTAGAGCAATAGTCCAATCGTGAGACGATATGTGAAGATTTATCATATCCCAATTAGCGAGGTAGAAGTTTCTGGTAGGGGTATTGGTAGAGGCTACAGTTGTTTCGAAAGAAACATCAAGAGTGAGCCCCACGTGGTCAGAAAGGGGGATGTCGGGTTTGACGGACTTGATGATAGGATAGTTACATAAGACTAAATCAAGGATATTTTTCCCTCCTACTTCCACATTGATTATCATTGTTCTTATTTCTTGAACTCTCCGGCGAGAAAGCATTGCTCAACAGCGCATCCACGACAATTCATCCTACCCGAGCAACGCTGATACCACTACTGACATCACAACATTTGCAGATCTGAACTATCGATCTGAACTGCTGCGGAGAAAGGGCTCATTTAAATTGTCGAAAACTTTCTTTTACTAGAATGATCAGCAAGCACTGATCAAAACCGCCTCCACCACAATTCATCCCACTTCAGCGTCGCCGATTTCACTGATTGAATCTAACTCATTTCGCAGCCATTCCATTTCCCCCGCTTCGTCAATTTTCAAGTTCTACAATCGCAACCTTCCAACCCCTCCTTCACCTATACTAGCAAGACTTCAGTCCTGTCCACTCCCGTCTCATGGACCGACTGCCCCTGTGTGATCTCTATCCTCCTTGCCCCATCTCCATTTCA
Source organism: Pristionchus japonicus (assembly GCA_900490845.1). NCBI lineage: Eukaryota > Metazoa > Nematoda > Chromadorea > Rhabditida > Neodiplogasteridae > Pristionchus > Pristionchus japonicus. The sequence continues at coordinate 23,859 of LS499523.1, forward strand.
CCCCTTCATCCCTTCTCACTTCTCCATCCCCTCCTCATCTTCCCTCATCAGCTGCAGTCGGCCATTCGTACACTCTCGATCATATGGGGGACACATTGGCTAGTTAGTGTCCCCTCCCCTTCCCATTCCCCTCTCATCCCATCAGGTGCTCTCTCTCGCTCAAAAATAGACATACTGCCCCTTTTTCACTCCTCTACTCTCCCTTTTGCCTGCTCTCTCGCTGGCCAGAACACCCAAATCGCGTTTGATTTTAAGAGATTCCTCTCAAAAACACCTCACTTCTCTCGCAAAGCTGTGCCCATATGTTTCCATCCCATTGCCTTCCTTTACTCACTTTATGTCTAACTCTCCTCGATCTACACACTCTCTAGCTTCTCTGATCGGCGAGAGATCATGCATAATGAGGAGAGTCTCCCTCATTCACTCACTAACTTGGTCCACTCCCCGTTCCAATCTCGTCCCTTCCTCCCTTTCCTTCCCTCTCTCTCTTCTTAGCCGGTCGACAACACATTTAGACCCCTCATTAGTCACTGGGCTACCTTTGATCGATGACACTAATCTCCACCTAACGTGTCCACCTTCTTCCACATCTTACTCATCGTACCGTATCTATACAACGCCCTACCGTACCCTACCGTGCCTCACAGAACCCATATCGTACCCCTACAGTATCCTCCCTCACCTCAGTGATATCTCCTCTCAGCTGGATGACTCCGTCGAGTTGGGCCATCGGCTGCAGATCGACGGCCACGATCTTTGCCTTCTTATTGTTCTCGAGCAGCTTTTGGGAGAGAACCTGAACGATTGATGACACTTAAATCTGTCTGCTCTCTCGCTCATCGAGGAACGTGGATCTGAACGAACAGTGTTGCACATACCCTCAACCGTATCCTAGTACACTCTACCGTACTCGGTAGGGTTGGCCATACGAGGTTCGCGATATCGCAAAGATGGGAGGCCTCAATGCGATATCGCATTGGTAGGAAATAAGGAGGGAGAGGGATGCGATATCGCATTCCTCACAATATGCTAATGGAAGAGTATCTTCATTTTGCGCACTCTCTCACCTATCTCTGACCTTCTCTCTCGATGCGATATCGCATCCCTCTCTTCCCTCATTGCGATATCGCAATATCGCGATCGTTTTGCCAACCCTAGTACTCGGTGAGTGCTACTAACCTGCGACCACGAGCCGGGCGCCGCGCACAGGTCCACCGCGCGAGTTACTTCTGAAAAAGTTGCTGTTTTAGAGAGATTTTGAAGGACTAGATGGAAAGCAATGCAAATCTCCGAACTCTGACCACCCTAGGTTGTCAACATGTCATCTTTTTTAAAGTGCCGAACGGTCAACGATTGAAGGATATTTGAAACTCCAAATTATGAGTACCATAGGATGCTCAAGTTCACCAAGCCATCTAAATTTCAGCAGGGGTCCTGCTGTCTTTTTCATAGTAATCCAGTCAGTCCGTGATTCCTCCCTCTACGGTATTCCCTCCCTTAACGTACTGTGGAAGATGCGGAATTCATCATCGATCTGGAGCAGCTTGAACGCGCTCCTCGCCCTATATCCCGCTTCCTTCGCCTGTCGATAGTAGATGTCCCGCTTGTCCTTCGACGTCTTGCCCATCTGTAATACGGTAGTCTAGAGGATACTGTAGGGCTACCGTAGCACCTTGCAAACTTTATAGAATTCAATTCAAGTTACGACTAGTTCAGCCATTTTTCAGTGTCAGCTACATTCTCTTTATTGACTTGTAAAACTTTATTGGCCCTTGACAACGCTGCGCCAAAAACACGAGCCCACTTCACATGCAGTTTTCTAGTTCCTCGTTTCTTATTTGGTAGCCCACTGAACCCAAGTTCGCTGTAGCTCCACTAGGTATATTCTAGAGATCAAATATCAAGATGTTTGCGTGGTTTCATGTGCATCAGTAGGCATGTCATTGTGCCCATCTACTAAACACCAACTAGGGGTACTCTGAAGATCAAAGACCATCTTCAGCTTGCTTGCTTGCGTGCTTTCATCACACACACTTGCAGCAGTAGGCAGTGTAGATTCATCGCGTGTTACACCGCGGGGGAGTGAAGGGATTGTGTGGATGGATGAAAGAAGCGGGCCTCCTCCCCTGCCGAGTCTCAGACTCTTCCCACTCTCGTCGGTCAGAGAGGCGAGAGATTGCATGAAACGGAGAGAGACAAATCTTAGGAAAGTCTCCACACTCTCCTAATTTCATTCGCTCTATCCTTGATCAGAACAGCGAGAGAGCACGTCAAAACGAGAGAGTCAGATCAAGGCTCAAGGCAGGGGATAGAGGGAGGAGGTGGATCGAGTCCAGTCTCAGTCCAGCCATCAACCCACACTAGTTAGTCAACCAGTAACCAGTAGTCAAAACACGGTCATTTCTCTTCGCTTCACTCTTCCTTTCTCGGCATTGAACTGCCCCCATCTCATCACTAATTAGCTGCAGTGTAATCAAGGTTGAGCGGGGCCGTGACTTCTTCTCAGCAATAATCAATCGCCTCTTGCTGTCTCGACTCTCTCCATTCCGCCTTATCTCTCGCTCTTTGAGATCAGCGAAAGATCTCTTCTCTACTGATATATCATCGAGGAAGTAACGGAGAGGAGGGAAGTGGGGAAGGGACAAGTGACCAGCCCCTCTTACTACCATCGGGGAAGAAGTCTCCTTCTCTTGATTGATCGACCCCTTGTCGACACCTGACTTCTTCTAGTCGTAGCAGCCCCTTCTCCTTCCCCTATCAGTAGAGATGAATGGCATTACGACGTGAGCATCTCCATGGGTTAGCAGCCTCTCTTTCTTCCTTTCTGCACACACACGTCTAACATCTTAGACCTATGGTGCTTGAGGGACTGCTTCATAAGTGGCTCATGAATCTAGACGTACATAGGCCACAGACCCACTCGCTTCAAAAGCAGCCTAACTCTCTTCATTGAGCACGCTGCCTAGCCCCTCACGCCCGTTGGTTCGTATAGAAACAATCGCCTGGCCATTACTTCCCCTCATGCACTTTCTCCCATTGTCCCTCCTTCCCTCCCTCTTCTCCCCTCTCTAATCACTCCGTCAGTCGTTCTTTCTGCTGTCATCGTACTATCACTCTTATCTCTCCCCCTGTCTCCAACAACTCTTTCTCTCCTTTCTTCTCTTCTCAGGCCACTACTACTTGCCCGTCAATGAGAAACACATGTATCGCCACAGAATCCTCTCACACAACACAGACGTAATCTGGGATGAACACTGCACTTCTGGGGCCATAAAAAGTTGTTTTTCGGCATCACTGCGCATAATAACCGGAAATGATAACTCCGTACTGAGAACCGCCCTCATTAATGATGTTCAATGACCAGCCCATTCAACTTAATGCTGTTGTTTCTACAAAGTCCATCTCACTTAATCACCTTACGCCCTTTCTTCTGTCCCATCTCCATCCTTTCGTCCTCCTCCTCCTTCTCAACTTCTTTCGCTTCCTCTCGATTGATTGATTTCTACTAGCTACCTTCTTGCTTATTTCTCAACTAGTCATACCCACCCTCTCCTCCTCCTCCTCCTCTTCTCTCTAATTCGTCTCCCTATTCGACCCCTTATTACCCGATCGACTCACCGGCCATTTATGGTTATTCTCTCTCTTCGCATCTCCTCCGTATACGTGACTCAATTCTTTTACTATCACCTCCAGCTTACAACCTTCTCCTGATCCAGTTGCTTACTCAGACATCTCTCTCGATCAGTCATTCTTATTCATTCCTTCCTTCCCCATTCCTCCATCCCGACATAGACGCAGTTATGCCCTCGTTTCTCTCCAAACAGGAAGTATTTCAAACAGATACGATAATAGCTAGCGCAAATACCGCCAGCCGTCCTCAACTACTGCAAAAAGAGGAGGATGGGAGGGAGGTTCAAACTCTTTCTCCCTATTTCATTCTCGATTGAGCGTGGGGATAATTGTATAACTGGGCGCGCACTTTCCAATTTCCTCCTTTGATGCGCTCGCAAATCCCTTTTGACATCAGCGTGCGCTTTGTTGGCACTGGAGGATCATCGGGCAGGCTCGGCTCTCCTCATTCCGCATGCTCTCTCGCTTCTCTGATCTCATAGAGATCATTCCCAATCGAGAGACTCCCATGCCACCTCTAATCGGGAAGAGGTTCAAGCCTCTTGATCTCTCGATTATACATGCTCTATCGGCAGACAGACATGGCGAGAGAGTGCTCCTTTTCGAGAGACTCCATGCCATCCCTAATCGAGTGGAACGAACGAGACGTGTCGTGCAGTGTGGCAAAAGAAAAGCAGCGCGGATTGTTCCAAATCGGCCAGATTTCCTTCCCCCTTTCGCGCGCTACCAATCGAGAAGAGAATAGCGAGAAAAGTACTCGTTTGATGGTATCGAATGGGTGAGAAGAGGATCGAATAGGGTGAGACAGATAGGGAGAAGAGGACGCGATAGGATAGGAGAAGAGGTATGAACAGAGGTAATCGGAGATAGAGCAGAGAGAGACACACAGACTAGCAGCAGAGAGAATGAGAGAGTAGTACGAGAAAGAGGAAGGTGCATCTCTCTTCCCTTAGTGGTTCTATTCCAACCCATCTCCTCCCCCTCCACCCTTCCAATCTCATTTTCTCGATACGCCTACCTACACTGCCACTCTTCCTTTTCTTCCTCTTACCCAACCACGCATGATACAACAATTTGTCGTTTTTTGGCGTCTCGAGATGGTAATCGTTCCACTATTACTCTTGTTCTTTGTTATTCCTAACGATCAAAGCCCACAATCAGGCGAACAACACAGACAGACGCAAGTTTTGCTGATGGTCCACTTTCTTATCACTACTAATCATGAGCTCTAATCTCTCTGATCAGTCCCCCTCCACTTTCACGTATGCCTTCCATCTTAGGCGCTTCCGCTTCTATCTCATTCATCTGGTTCTCTGCATTTCCCATGCTCTGCCGATCAGAACGAGCGAGAGATCACATCCAATCGAGAGAGTCGATCTCTTGCTGCCCCCTTCAGATTCTCCCACCATAAACAGACCAATCTCCTTCAGATAGAGCCTCCTCCATTTGCATACTCCTCTCTTGCTACTTCCTCTACCACCTCTGCCTTTCCCTCCCGACTACAGTCCCCTACCGGAAGGAACTACAGCCACAGAGTGATCTCTTCCCCTTCACTCCCCGTTCCTTCCTCCGCCCATAATCTCTTTCCCCTCTCATATCTCGTTCCTCCGCCCCGTCCCCATCCCCTTCTTATTCCACTCTCGCTTTCTACTTGCAGCAGCCATTTCTTGATTACTTGAACATCATTGTAGCACTGTGTGAGTTGAGTAGATGATTGTTGGAGGGTAGTGAAAAGGCAGGGGCGAGTTCTTAGTGCCATATTGACCTTCCCTCTTTAACCCCCGTCCTCTGTCCCACTCTTTCGCAGTTCTCATCACTCCCATCATTCGCATGAAGAAGCAGTAGCACAGTCTCGATTAACACCTTGCTCCCTCTGCTAACCTATCTCGCCCTCCTCCCGTCTCTCTCATGCGGGGGTCTCCCCTTCTAGACCGGTCTCTGCTTCCACCCTTCACCCCTTGTACCCCCTCCCTCCTCCTCCTTCTCGTGTGAATTGACTCGTGGTGGAGGTGCACAGTGTGTCGAGAGTCATTCGAGCCTCCTCCCTCCTCTTCCCCATCACAATCAACCGCCCATTCAGAGTAAGTACTAGTTGATCGAGTGACGAGTGAGAGAGAGACACTGTACACATTACCACACCATACACCGATCACAGTCGGATAAAAGGAGACGATTAGTGATCTGCTTACACCGTATTACTCCCACTTCTCCGCCCCTTGATCAACCATCTACCTTCTCTCATTCTCAGCTGGATTCATATCTCAATAGGGAATCAATCGGTCACTCATCTCCTCCCCTCAAGCTATCTCGTCTCTTCCTTCCCCTCTCTGCTCTCCTCCATCTCCCCACTCTCTCTCCTCTCTCCATCTTCAGAACGGGGCGTGTCATTCCCTCCTTCCCCTTTCGTTTCTTTTCGCTCATCACAAATTCTGCCGCTCTCTCTCTCCATCTCCATCTCGCCCTTCTCCCATTGTACTACTACTCTCGCATATATGTATGCATTCATTCATCCGATCCCTTCCTCTGTCCATCCCCGGATGCGGATCGTATTCTCTACCCATGCCGTGATCACACTCCATTCATCTGCCCCACCATCTGGATCAACCTCTTCTGCTTTCCCGTATATTCTTGACTTGTCGCGTTTCTAGTTACTTGGTGAATTCAATGATATGTAGTGTAATATTCATTGTACGTTTTTCAGATCCACTCCACTCTGGCATCTCCTAGGTAGCCATCTTCCCCCTCCCCTCCCTTCCCTCTCCCCTCCAGTCTTTCGTCAATGACTCCCCGGGTGGATTCGCCCTACACTGTCCTCGGCGTCGCGAGAGATGCCGATGAGGCCGCCATCAAGAAAGCGTGAGCATTCACTTCCGATTTTATGATTCAATCAGATCCTCAAAATATCAACGCTGCCACTTTTGTAATGCGATTTGAAACACAGGCGATATACATAATACATGCCATGCTAGACAGCTAGACACACAAACATTTACTGCCCGAATACTGCAAAAAGCGGCCAGCTATAGCCATCACTCAAATAAGTCTGCAAGTTCCGACAGCCGCGCAGTTTACACACACACAAAACATCCTTGCATCTAGTCCAGATCTCTCATTTCCTCTCTCAGAGAGGGCTCACTGCCTCATTCACCGCCCATTAAGCCCTTCCTTTGATCTACTTCTGCAATCTCTTCTTTGATCTCCGTACTGTGTCTTCCTCCCTTCTCTAGACTCTCCCCTAGATGACCAATCTGATTCGTATCATCTGCCTCACCCTCCCTTCTCCTATTCGCGCGTCATCATTCTCCACCTTTCCCCTCCTCTTCCTCTCCTTCCGAGTATAGAATAGAGCCGTTCATCCTCTCACCAGGGTCACTTCTCCCCTACCCTTCCCTCCCTTCCATCCATTGAGTCAAGGACGGATAGGTTCTATCCCCTCCCCCTCTTCCTTCCCTTTCTCAGCTCCTTTTCTCCCCTTTCCTTTCCCAGATGGACCAGTCATTCATTCATTTAGTTGCTCCCCTCCCCCTCCTCTCCTCCCATTTCAACCCCACCCTGTGCTGCTCTCCTTTCTTTATGGTGGAAACCTCTCCCGATCACTACTCTGCAGAGCTCATCAATTATGTGAAGAAAGAGAGATAGATCGAATGGGAAAGAAAGAAGCAGAGGGGAGAATATCTCGTGGAGCCCACAATGAGTTCATTAGAAAGCAATACGAGCGATCGAGAGAAAGACGACAAAAAGTAGAGGGCCGGAAGTTAGAGAGTAGATCATACGAGTCAAAGGTGACAGGGGAAGAGGGAGACAACGAACGAGATTGTATTTGATCAGCCCTTCCATCTCCCGGAGGGATTACAGTAAACGATCAAGGGAACACGTGAATACCGTACTCGTTGCAGATATCGTAAGCTAGCCCTGCAATGGCATCCCGACAAGCACACCGAAGAGGATGAGAAGGAAAAGGCAGAGAAGACCTTCAAGAAGATCGCTCATGCCTACGAGATCCTCTCTGACAGTGAGTTGTTGTTCGAAACTTATTATTCAAGCTGCGACAACTGCGAGAAATATGCTTCTTTTGTTCCTCATCTCTCTAGCCCGGAAACTGATCTCGAGCTCAAGGTGACTCCAAGTGCACTGGTTCCAGGAATTGGTCACTTTCCTCTAGTCTGTCCTTTTTATCACCGCATACACTCCTTTCTGACGTCATCGACTGTTCACACCACTCATTATCCCTTCCTGTTCCTTCTTCTTCTTGCCCTCTGGCCCTCTCCCTCTCTTGACACTCTGCATGAGTCGTCCCTCTTCTGGTCACTCCTTCCCATATTTGTTCTTCGCTTCTTTCGTCATGTTCCCTTCCCGGCTCTTCTTCTCTTCCTCAAACTCCACTATAACCATCCCCGCATGACCATGCATTCACTCGGTACTCCTTCCCTTCAATCGTTCCATTCCAATATTTCACCCCCATCACTTCCAAGGGCGCGAGATGAGATCACAAATATAAAAGAGTCAGCAGAGAGATAGAGACGCGCGTGCAAACAAAGCAACTGGAAGCACCGAGCATATCCGCAATTGGAAATTATTCAGTGCCTCAGGGGGTGAATGAGGATGAGCACTCCAAACAATAGCTCAATGAAGGATAAAATATGCAAATTATCGCACTGTCGATTGAGCACGAATAACAAGTGGCAAAATTTTGCAAAAGTCTGATTGTGAGTACAGTAAACTATCAATTTCCAGAAACTCGTCGACGAGAGTTGGACCGAGAGGAGAAGGGCGAGCCTCGCAGACGAGGTGGCCGATACTCTCATCCCGACAACCTCTTCCGATCTCCCTTCGACGTCTTCAAGGAGTTCTTCAACGGTCGCGACCCTTTCCATGTACGCTACCGTATCTCTCGACTACCGTAACCCTTGCTTTCGTTTCAGGATCTCTTCTTCGACGACACCTTCATGTTCCCGTCCTCACACTTTGCATTCCATCATAGCAGTAAGCGCTTCTCTCTCACTGTTTGAATGCGCATTCGCACATAGGAAGAACGAGGGAGGGTGAATAGCAGAGAAGAAGAGACAGGGGAAGAGACAGGCTAGTAGTGCATTCAGCGAGAGTGCACATACGCTAGTTATATTTCGAGTGGAACCGTGGCCCGGATTGGGTCATCCATCGAGAATGGATTGAGAGTGGGCTAAAGGGGACTAGTAGCCACAATGGATACTTATTCCAGAGCACAGACATCCCGCCAGCCGAATTCACGTGTTCTATGATGAGAAGAGGAAAACCAAAGACGAGAATGAGTGGTTTGTTAAACCATCTCACGAACTGATCAATAATCTCCTTTTCAGCGAGTTTTCTACCGTAATCCGATTCGCTTCGTCTCCTACTGGCAATGCCCAGACCACTAAGACGACTACGCAGACTAAAGTAGTCGACGGAAAGAAGATTGTTACGAAGAAGACTGAGGATAGTGGACAAGAGACGATTGAAGTGATGGAGAATGGACAACTCAAGTCGAGAGTCGTTCAAGCACTCAACTCGCCCCCTCTCACTCCCGTCACTACCACTTGTTAATATTGAGCCCCCTCCCCCTCCTTTCTCAGTTGTTAATTCTAGTCAGAATGTAGCTTAATCCGAATGAGAGATGCCTATGGACATCTCATTGAATCTCGAGAGATGACTTATCATCCAGCCCACTTTCACACTCTTCACAATGCCCTTCTCTTCCCATCGATCGATATCGTTTGCCAGACTGTTCTTTCCCTTCCATCCTTCCTTCCCTCCTTCCTCCCCCTCTATAGGGTACGTTGTATTTATCGTTGAAGACTACACCCGCTTTCATCCATTCATCCGATAGTTATAAGAGAGAAAAAGCGCAGAGAATAAAAACATGAGAAAAATCCGGGAGTATTTGCACGAGAACTGATTGAATACAATGGGAAGACAGCTCAGAATGGAAGAAGGCGCAGACATTCACAGTTATCACAATGCCTTTCATTGAATTGCCAGGGACCATTGTTGAGCAGAGTTCCCAATCTCTTCCATTCGCATGCTCTCTCGCAGGTCAGACAGAGCGAAAAGTGTTTGAAAAGGATAGCTGGACTATTGTTAGAGCCGAAAGATCGAGAAAAAGCGTAAAAGTAGATGGGGACTGATCCTTCCCTTCGTCTCAAACATGTGTCAGGTGATAGGGGATGATGATTGACTGGCTGACATGTTCTAAGTGAAGGGAGGAAGAGCCGAGGAGTCAGTTGAGACTCCCTTCAGTTGACTCACTATCGGTCTATCGATGCTACTCACAACTCTTCTTCTCTCCGTACTTCTCTCCTCGGTCCTTGCCCGATCGGAGATTCACGTTCCCAAGGCATGGAAGGACAAAATGGCAAGGGCAGCTACTTTCGCTGATCTCGCTCATAACTTCCATATTGTTTACACCAAGAATGCCTCGAACAGTCGCTTTGGACATGAATTCAGGTTCAATGGTGAGCCTCGAATCGATTATTGGGGATTAGTGTAACCAGTTAAGGCGCAAATCTCATGGGACGTCCTGGAGCTGCTAATCTCAGTGCAGTGCAAAATCAGATGAGCTCGATCGATCAAGGTTTGTTTTTTTATTGTTTTGAAACATAAAATAAGTTTTGAAAAAAAACTAAATTTAGAGCATGAAGAGAAGATGGAACTGCTCAAACAGATCAAGCAAGGCAGTGATACGTGCAAGCTACAGAAAGTGTGCATCCCCGTTGAGAATGAAATGGAAGACAACACCGTCATGTTCTACCCCATGTGCTATGATGTAAGGTATCAACCAATCGATAATCGAAAAATATGATTACTGTAGGTCATGCGATGCGTGGGAAGCTGCTGCCATTCCGACAATAAGTGCCATGCCCATACGTCCAAGAATGTCAGCAGAGTGGTAGGAATATGCGGAGTGATAAAAAATTAATTGAGCTATGTTAGGTGGTGGAACTCGGTTATGTTGGAGGAGGAAAATTCAAGCTGAATCGCACATTCAACATCTCTATGGAGGAGCACACCAGCTGCAGTTGCTATCAGTGCACGAACAAGGTATGTAAATTAACTGACTATGCTAAAACCGACCAAACTACGACGAATACATGCGCTCCAATTATTACATTATCGATTAATTAGAGAATGATTTTGCACATAATACAGTATCCCTTCAGAATCTGTGCTCACCTGGACTAGTGATCGGGCCCAGCTGTCAGTGTGAATGCCCCAATCAGGATGAGAAAGCAGAGTGCACGGGTGAGAAAATATTCAAAGTCGTGCATTCACATTAGCACTTTAGGAGACAGAACGTGGAGAGAAGAAAGGTGCAAATGCGAATGCCCTGTCGTGATATGCGCCCAGGGAGAGGTATGCTTTAACTATGACATTCGACCTAGTGAAACGTATTGAAGGAGCTGGACGAGAGAACATGCTCATGCATCCGTGTAGCAACTCACTTTTCTCCTGCTACGAACGGCGCTCAATCACAGAATATCGCCAATCTCCCGAAGCTGCAGACTCGTCACAATCACCACCGTGACAAGAATCCCTGAACCAAATCGTTGATCAGTTAGAATACGAGCACAGTTATTTTGAAATGTGAATAATGACCATGAAATATTTGTATGACCGATAAAAGAACAATGAATTATGGAATCGAATCAATTGCACATTGTGATTCAGATGATACCAATACGAACTGACGTGTGTGAAAAAGAAAAGATAATAACAGGCCTGTACAGGCCCTGCAGGCAGGAGAACGAATGAAGCAGTATTACGGGAATCACACATTGAATTGTTAATATCAAAAGTTACCGCCACACTGATACCTAGCCAGAAGGGGTGAAAGTGGATAGAGAGAGAAGGCATGGCGAACCAGATCAGATCAAAATAGACAGCTTAGTAAACATGAATAGCAAGAAAATCACAAAATTGAAAAGTTCAGGAAAGAAAAAAAATTATGATCAACGATTACTCTAGCTACTACTGTTCAATTATCGCAAGCGGATAACCATTCTATGGAGAAAGTTGAGCCTCATTCAATAAACAACAAACAGCAAAATGAAAACGATTTTTCGCGCTGAAAAAAATAATCGCTGCGATAATCGCAAAAAAAATGTAACATCAGTACATCATGCCGTAGTGTTACCGTAACTTCGGTGTCTCAAATTACAGAAACTGGCCACGTGGTTGTCCTCTGACGGGAGATCGTTTAATTCAATCAATATTTTCGCTTTAATCAATAAATTTGATCTAAACTCGCATGTCAAAACAGTGCTCATATTATCTTTCGAACGCGCGCACTTCAAGTCTCTCGAAACGACGGCGCAACGCACGTGCTCGCGTCGCGGTTCCGGGTGACGAAGCCTAAGCTCCGCCCCCAATTTTCCGTGCTGACCGCTGGCGTTCAAATTTCGGCCCCTGGCAACTGTTCCCGAACGTGCACTTCCTTGTTATTGTAGTCGTTCGATCGATTTTCACATTGTCTTCTATTTCGCGCCACTTACCACTTCCATTTCAGAGCCGTTTGTAAAGTATTCATATTTATTGGTCCCGTTTTATTTAATAAAGAGTGAAGAAATGGCCCTTCCCATCAAGTTCCATGAGCACCTCCAGGTAAGCTGTCACAAGTCACGGCTGTCACTAATCTTGCCCTTTCCAGCTCACCAATGTTGGTATCCGCCAACCGATGATCTCTTTCAACAATGTCACGATGGAATCTGACAAGTTCATCGTCTGTAGAGAGAAGGTACGGGTTAAGATGGTTGTTTATCGATTACCAATGATTCATCAGGTCGGAGACTCTGCTCAAGTTGTCATCATCGACATGGCCGAGCCGAACAACCCGACGAGACGACCCATCTCGGCCGATTCTGTCATCATGCACCCACTGCAGAAGATCATCGCTCTCAAGTGTGAGTGGTTGTTGTCCAATTATCGAAGTCCTGATCGATAATGTTTCAGCGGGCAAGACGCTCCAGATCTTCGACATCGAGAAGAAGGCGAAGGTGAAGGCGCACAACCACCACGAGGACGTGATGTTCTGGAAGTGGATCGACGAACAGACGATCGGTCTCGTCACCGAGGCCTCCGTCTACCACTGGGCACTCAGCGGTCAGTTTCTTGTCGCAAGACACCAATACATTATCCTAAGGAACCCTAAGAGACCGGTTATCCGCCCGATGACTCATCAGGGCAAGAGTGTTCGCGGAGAACCGTAACCGTGTTTCAGGCGATTCGGCGCCGGTCAAGATGTTCGAGAGACATCAGACGCTGTCCGGCTGCCAGATTATCAACTACCGATCGGACGCCGAGCGCCAGTGGCTGGTCCTCATCGGCATCTCCGCCAAGGTTCGTCGTCTCCTTTGTTGTTCTTTTGTTTGTTCTTGCTCGTAGACTGATAATGGCCTTTGTATTGGTGTTATTGTTTCGATTGATTATGCAAATTGCAGGACAACAAGGTGGTGGGCAGCATGCAGCTGTACAGCACGGAACGTCGCGTCTCGCAGCCGATCGAGGGCCACGCCGCCTGCTTCGTCAAGTTCAAGCTGGAGGGCAACCCCCATCCTTCCAATCTCTTCGTCTTCTCACTCAAGAACGACCAGGGAGGAAAGGTACGTGGCAAGGGAATGATGGCCCAACTCTGGCTTTGTCGGCACTTTTTTGCTCCTAGACCGCTCTATACAATTGCCGCTACGTCTCTTCTGTGAAAGAGGAGAATGGTGCTTTTCGGAAGTGAATAGGAATCGAAGACACTGACGAAATTAGGGAGTTGTAATTTGTTGACCTTGTCATGCACTCTGATGACCCTCTTGCAGCTGCACATGATCGAGGTCGGATCGCCGGCAGCCGGCAATCAGCCGTACCCGAAGAAGTCCGTGGACGTGCCCTATTCGGCGGAACTGGCCGCAGACTTCCCGGTCTCCATGCAGGTCCGTAACCGGCGATTAGTCACTCATAAGGAACTCAAACACCACTCGAATTCCTCCATCTCTATCAGCCTCGCCCTTTCTCACCCTCTATCTACTCTTATCAACGCTCGCGTGCTCATTTGCATTGATTTGATCTATTCCGAATGCGCGCATTAAATGCGATTAATTAGACAAAAACCTGTTTTAGCCCTGACGTATTTCCGCCCCGGAATTTCGCCATCATATGAGCAACTCGACTCGATATCGATACGGAGCCCATAGTAATGTTTAGATTGGAAGGTAGATAGGAATGCTGGAGAAGAGTCAGTGGCAATGCACTCTGTTTAGATTGATACGCGCATAAATGATAAACACGTAGTGGGGAAGGAAGAATAGTAGGACAGTCCACCATTGAGCATTGGGGATCCAGAGGGGGTGAAATTGGAGAATATTAGGGATATAAGCATCAGTTTGGTGTGATGGATAAGCAAATTTGCAATTTACATATTAATTAATTAATCTAATAATGCGTCTTGTCAGGCGTCATCGAAGCAGGGCGTGAACTACCTCGTGACGAAGCATGGATTCGTCCACCTCTTTGACCTCGAATCGGGAACGAGAATCTACTCGAACCGAATCTCGGAGGAGACCATCTTCGTCACGGCCGAGTACTCGCAGGGCGGATTCATCGGCATCAACCGAAAGGGACAGGTGAGGTGGTTGTGAAACACAGGTGTGACGGGTTGATGATTCATCTAAACTAACAGACCATGGTCTACTCATTGGTTGTATTGTTAATTAACTTAATTACCCAGGTTCTCTCGGTGTCGATGGACGAGGCGACGATGATCGGCTTCGTGACGCAGACGCTGCAGAACCCGGATCTGGCGCTGAAGCTGGCTCTCCGCTGCAATCTACCCGGGGCAGAGGACCTCGTAGTCCGCAAGTTCAACATGCTCTTCTCCAACGGCCAGTACGCCGAGGCGGCCAAGTGAGTTGTGGGATCTGCGAAACTTCGATCATCCGGGAACTATCAATCGATAACTGGTATCTTACCGTCCCCCCTTGCAGATGCGCTGCGGCCTCTCCTCAGGGCGTGCTGCGCACGCAGCAGACGATCGCGAAGCTGCAGGCGGTGCAGCCCCCGATGGACGGGTCGCCCGCCCCCGTCCTCGTCTACTTCTCCACCCTCCTCGAGCAGGGCAAGCTGAACAAGTACGAGACGCTCGAGCTGTGCCGACCCGTCATCGCCCAGCAGAAGAAGGTGAGGAGTTGAAACTGAAAACTGAACTTCGCCATCGAGGTGCTCGCGTCGCGTGATTTTGAAGTGTTAATTAATAGAAAGTGGTTAATGATGTGAAATTGCAGGACCTGCTGAACAAGTGGCTGACGGAGCAGAAGCTGGAGTGCTCGGAGGAGCTGGGAGACATGGTGCGCCCCCTCGACGCCCAGATGGCCCTGTCCATCTACCTCAGAGGCAACGTGCCGCACAAGGTATGTTTAGAGCGAGAAACGGAGAAGTGGAGGGAGTATTCCGCCCTTTGCTTCACACACTGTCTTCTGGTGTCGACAGCGAGACTGAGAAATGAGCAGACTGGATGCTAATGATGTCTGTTTCAGGTGGTGCAGTGCTTCGCGGAGACGGGCCAGTTTGACAAGATCATCATGTACGCGAAGCGCGTCGGCTTCGAGCCCGACTACCTCTTCCAGCTGAGAGCCGTCAGTTATTTTCCAGTTGTCTGGATCGTGAAACGTATTGTACTGCATATCCGTCAAATATTGTTGGCTAAACTTTTTTTTGCTTTTTATGGATCTCTGAAGTGTAAACTCCTCTGGTTGAATTAATCGTGGCACTTGCAGGTGCTCCGATCGAACCCCGAGATGGGCGCGAAGTTTGCGCAGATGCTGGTGACGGAGGGAGGCGAGGAGCCGCTGGCCGATATCAACCAGGTGCGGAGCCGGGATTTGCCCTGACAACTGACTGACTACAGTATATTGATTATTGATTTCCTTGCAGATCATCGATTGCTTCATGGAGGTGCAGGCGATCCAGCCGTGCACGTCCTTCCTGCTCGAGGTGCTCAAGGGCAACAAGGAGAACGAGGGCCATCTCCAGACTAGACTCCTCGAGATGAACCTCCTCGTCGCGCCCCAGGTTGGTCGGGGAAGGGAGGGAGCAAGGGATTGATCTTGTTTGTTATCTAACCCAGTGTGAAAGTGCTAGTGAAGGGCAGAGAAGAGTTGAGATATGAGTACCAGCCGAAACTGGAAATTTGTATGCGTCTGAATTTAGTTATTTTGCTGGACATTCAAGGAATATTCGCTATGCGAGCAAATTGAAAGTTATGAGAATGTGCCGATTGAAAGTTATGAGAACTGTTCTGTGGCATGTGTTTGTAGATCTTTTTAGACAGCTTTACTCAGAAAAATTGGGTTATCAACCCAATGATCCGTTATGAGTCACTTTCGAAACCCTCCATTGACAGGTGGCGGACGCGATTCTGTCGAACAAGATGTTCTCGTACTACGACCGTGCCTCGATCGGACAGATGTGCGAGAAGGCGGGTCTCCTCCAGAGGGCACTCGAGCACTTCACCGACCTCTACGACATCAAGAGAACCGTCGTCCACACGGCACACTTCAAGCCTGATGTGAGCTAATTTGTTGACTAAGTATTGATTGATTAATTAATAACTGGTTCATTGCAGTTCCTCGTGAACTACTTCGGCTCGCTGTCGGTGGACGACTCGCTGGAGTGCCTCAAGGCGATGCTGCAGGCGAACATCCGCCAGAACCTGACTGTGAGGGGTTTCAGTCTGACTATGTTTTGCCAACGAGAATCAATGATCTGATTCAGCCTTTTCCGCTTCTCCTAAAATATTCAATCATTGCCTGTCATTGTTTTTGACTAGTTGTAAGGAATGTCTAATGATTGTATTACCTAATTTGTTAATTAAATTAATTGCAGGTGGTGGTGCAAATCGCGTCGAAGTACCACGAGCAGCTGACGACGGAGAAGCTGATCGACCTGTTCGAGTCGTTCAAGAGCTACGAGGGACTCTTCTACTTCCTCGGATCCATCGTCAACTTCAGCCAGGACCCCGAGGTCCATCTCAAGTACATCCAGGTATGTAGTTGTTAAATATTCATATTTTTGATCGGTGAATACAGCAACAATTGTATAGGTCCGTGTTTGAATGCACTAGAGGGATGAGTGAAGCGAGAAAGTAATTTTTTTCACAGTTTCGTTTGTTTCGAAATTTGTCTTAATCGTGTAATCGAATGATTTTCTAGACCGATTCTTCACATCATCGTTTTCATATCATTATTTATCTGACTTGTTAACCCACTGAAACCCCAATCTAATCCCCTCCCCTCTTGCAGGCGGCGACGCGCACCTCGCAGATCAAGGAGGTGGAGAGGATCTGCAGGGAGTCGAATGTCTACGATGCCGAACGAGTCAAGAACTTCCTCAAGGAGGCCAAGCTCCAGGATCAGGTACTTAATGATCTTAATCAGCATAATTAATTAGAATTAGGCTAATTAATTAATCCAATGAATCTCCAGCTGCCGCTGATCATCGTGTGCGACCGCCACAACATGGTGCACGACCTGGTGCTCTACCTGTACAGGAACAGCCTCCACAAGTACATTGAGGTCTTCGTCCAGAAGGTACGGTAGCCGATCGGAGACTGACTTTTCTTCTTCTTCTGATCTGTGCCCTCATTTCTGAATGGAAGCCAGGTTGATTCGGATTCCAATGCTATTACTTATCAGGTGAACGCGTCTCGTCTGCCGATCGTGGTGGGTGCTCTGCTGGACGTGGACTGCGCCGAGGACGCGATCAAGCAGCTCATCATCAACACGCGCGGCAAGTTCGACATCGACGAGCTGGTCGAGGAGGTGAGCAGAGTGGGTTTCATGGAGATGGGATAGCTAGTGGAGCGCCTAGCGGTTAGTTCCGTTGAGATCGTCTAATAAAAAAATTGCGTATTTTCGAGGAAATGTGCGGTTTCACAATTTATCCATAGTTTGATGCATTCACTGAACATTGATCGGGCTTCTGCTGCTGTGCGTAAATAATCACCAACACCTAATCCTCACTCCCCTTGTAGGTGGAGAAGCGCAACCGCATGAAGCTGCTGTCGCACTGGCTGGAGGGTCGCGTGCAGGAGGGACAGACAGACGCCGCCACCCACAACGCCCTCGCCAAGATCTACATCGACTCGAACAACAACCCCGATCGGTACGGTAGCCAGCTACGGTATTTTAAAAAAATCGACTGATTGAATGGAACACTTGCGTTTCACTGTGCAGCCAAACAATTTTTTTTGGCTTTGTTGATTGATGAACCACTTTCACTTCAATGAAAACAAAACATACAGTAATTAATCGTAAATTGCAGATTCCTGCGCGAGAACCAGTACTACGACTCTCGCGTGGTGGGCAAGTACTGCGAGAAGCGCGACCCCCACTTCGCCTTCCTCGCCTACGAGAGAGGACAGTGCGACGCCGAGCTGATCAACGTGTGCAACGAGAACTCGCTATTCAAGAACCTCGCCAGGTGAGTAAAGAGGGAGATGGGGGTTACATGGGGTGTACGAAGGCAAAGGGGGATGACGGTTAGCGATTACACATGCGCTCCGATTGATTCATAAGTTTTTGTTCATTCGTGTTTTCCATTATTCTTTTGGAATTGGTGCGATGAGGTTCCGTCGGGTGCATGAATAACGCTGCAACGATTGTCGTACGATATTAGTGGCTTACCGAACGCAAATTGCAGATACCTCGTGCGTCGGCGCGAGTTCCCGCTGTGGGAGCAGGTGCTGAACGAGAACAACGTCCATCGCCGCCAGCTCATCGACCAGGTACGGTAGCTGCCGACCGATTTTCGATTTTTCGACAATCGCAGACTGACTATTCACCGTAGTCTCGTTGCAGGTGGTGCAGACGGCGCTCTCCGAGACGCAGGATCCCGAGGACATCTCGGCCACGGTGAAGGCGTTCATGGCCGCCGATCTGCCCAATGAGGTACGGTATCGATTTATTGAGCTACCGTAATCACCGGTAATCATGGACTAACTTTGCAGCTGATCGAGCTGCTGGAGAAGATCGTGCTGGACAACTCTGCCTTCTCGGAGCACCGCAACCTGCAGAACCTGCTCATCCTCACCGCCATCAAGGTAATTAGCTTAATTATTTATGCTAATTGATTAATTAGTCCACTAATTATCCAAATTCCAGGCCGATCGCTCTCGCGTGATGGAGTACGTGCAGAAGCTGGACAACTACGACGCGCCCGACATTGCGAACATTGCCATCTCGAACGAGGTACGGTATCGATTGATGGATATATCTCAACGCGATCAAAACTGACTGGATTGCAGCTGTACGAGGAGGCGTTCGCCATCTTCAAGAAGTTCGACGTCAACTCGTCGGCCGTCAACGTGCTCATCGAGAACGTCGGCAACCTGGACAGGGCGTACGAGTTTGCCGAGAAGTGCAACCAGTCGGAGGTGAGGAGGGCTTTGTGGTAGTGATGAAACTCCAAGTCGTAAGTCATGATGAAAGTCGTGTAAAAATACAGGGTTTCACTCGCATCATTTGATTGCAATCGGCTTGATTTGGCAGTGTGTGGTGTAGGTTTCTTTGAAAGAAAAAAATCGTTGAAAATGCAGAATGATGCGAGGGATGGATTGAGGATTCACAGCAATAACAGCAAACAGCAAATCACAGCAAATGTAACCAATCCTCTGCAGGTGTGGGCGAGTCTGGCGAAGGCGCAGCTGAAGCAGAACCTCGTGAAGGAGGCGGTCGACTCGTTCATCAAGGCCGACGACCCCAACGCCTACCTCGACGTCGTCAAGAAGTGCACGGAGACGGGTGAGTGATGTGGGGTTTCAGAGTATGGTGATAGGTTAGTGGGCGATGAAGGCGTCGATCTGTAGTAGGTAGTTGGTGGAGGAAAATTTTCAACTTTTCGGCAAAGCCTTTGTGGAACTGGCGGGGAGAGGGTTTCATGAAGCTTTGATAGGTTGCACGGGAATGGGGTGACCAATATCTCGTAAAATTCGCCGTTTGAAAAAAAAACTATCATGTTGATTAATGAATGCGATCTTGCAGACAAATGGGAGGACCTCGTGCGGTTCCTGCAGATGGCTCGCAAGAAGTCTCGCGACTCGTACATCGAGACGGAGCTCGTCTTCGCCCTCGCCAAGACGGGCCGCATGACCGAGCTGGAGGAGCTGCTCAACTCGCCCAACCACGCCCAAGTCGGACAGGTACGGTAGCTACGGGGATTACGGTAGTATGTATTGATTGACAACTGATTTATCTTTTTACTAATGTGAACCACTCGAGTATTGAGTAATTAGGATTCCATCACTTTTGACATAAATGTGAAACTGAGATTTGTTTTCGAACGATTGGCAGTCTCATAATGATGATGAGAGATTCGTTGACTCTATGAAACCACGCTGAAACACATCCCTTGCAGGTGGGAGACCGCTGCTTCGACGCGGAGATGTACGAGGCGGCGAAGGTGCTCTTCTCGAACGTGTCCAACTTCGCGAAGCTCGCGGTGACGCTCGTCCGCCTGGGCGAGTACCAGGGCGCCGTCGACGCCGCCCGCAAGGCCAACTCCACCAAGACGTGGAAGCAGGTATGGGGGTCAGGGTATAGTTGAGCGTGTTCAGAAGGATATGATTGTATTGAATTTTTAGTGTTTTGGGAATTCTAGAAACCCCGGTGAGTTTCTTTAGGAAGAGTTGATGTTTTAGCGAATGGTTATATTTTGTCATTGTTGCGAGGAACTAGTTTGAAGGTGATCGGGGCGAAAAAAATTACAATTTTACACAGCATCAATAGATGATTCGGTATCTTGGGCACTTATCGTTTGTTTTGGTTGTCAAAGATGAAAATGAATCAAGAAAACAAGAATTCTGTGGAACTTGAATTAATTGTAAAACCCAAATAATTCTGTTCTTCTGCTGTCAGGTGTGCTTCGCGTGCGTGGAGAAGGGCGAGTTCCGCCTGGCGCAGATGGGCGGGCTCCACATCGTCGTGCACGCCGACGAGCTGCAGGAGCTCATCGACTTCTACCAGGACAGAGGACACTTCGAGGTACGGTAGTATCGATCGAGGACTGACTGAATACGGTAGTGATTGAAAAAGAAGGAAGTATTCTGAATTTTTTTATTGGTTTTTAGAAATGCAATAGACAATATAACCAGTGAATCCATGAGGCTTTGATAACTTGTTGAAAGTGTTTTTCCCAGTTAGCAATTTTTGAAATTGTGATGTTTCATTGTTGATATTCAATCGATAATTCGTCTACAGGAGCTGATCTCGCTGCTGGAGGCGGCGCTCGGTCTGGAGCGCGCGCACATGGGCATGTTCACGGAGCTGGCCATCCTCTACTCGAAGTACAAGCCCGAGAAGATGAGGGAGCACCTCGAGCTCTTCTGGAGCAGAGTCAACATTCCCAAGGTACGGTAGGATAGAGGTTTGATCGATCGAGAACTGACTTAATAAACGATGCTGCAGGTGCTGCGCGCGGCCGAGTCTGCGCACCTGTGGGCGGAGCTGGTGTTCCTGTACGACAAGTACGAGGAGTACGACAACGCGGCGCTCACGATGATGGCGCACCCGACGGAGAGCTGGAGGGAGCAGCACTTCAAGGAGGTCATCGCCAAGGTGAGACTGACTACGGTAGGAGTAGAGGGGCTATTGATTTTTAAATGGAAATAAGAGGGTTGGAATTGAGAAAGTTGTGACTGCTAGAATAATGAATTCACATTGAAAGCGAAAGTTTTTTTTGTCCCGTGTGGAAAACGATGCAATTGTGAAAAGCGTGACGACTAGAAACTTGAGGATGTGGTGAAACGGAAACTTCAATTTTTTTTGTACAAGCGAGTTTCAAGGATGCAGTGACTTTTTGCGATTTGTCTACTGTTGATTCTCCACTGAAACCCTCTCCTTGCAGGTGGCGAACGTGGAGCTGTACTACAAGGCGATGCAGTTCTACCTGGAGCACAAGCCGCTGCTGCTCAACGACCTCCTCACGGTGCTCACGCCGCGTCTCGACCACTCGCGCACCGTCCACTTCTTCAGTAAGCGTGAGTGCTTGCCCATGTGTTTGTCTCTGTCGCCGTGATGGCTGATCGATCGTGTTATGGCTTTTGTGGACCATAGAAGAGCCTAGTGTCCTCCAGTGAGTCTGCCTTTTGTGTAGAACTAGCCAAGAATGGCATGGCATGTGTTTTGAGTGATGATAAGCATGACAGTTGATAGCCATAGTCGAATGCCGAGGATCCGGGAGTGGGAAATATGGTCGGTGTTGCAGAGAAGCACCTGCCGCTCGTGAAGCCGTACCTGAAGGCGGTGCAGTCGCAGAACAACGCCGCCATCAACGAGGCCCTCAACAACCTCCTCATCGAGGAAGAGGTACGGTAGATATCGATTGATTATGAGATACAGTAACCCGATTGTTCGTTGCAGGACCACGCGGGCGTGCGGGCATCGATCGACGCGCACGACAACTTCGACAACATCGCGCTGGCGACGCAGCTGGAGAACCACCCGCTCGTCGAGTTCAGACGGATCGCCGCCTATCTGTTCAAGGTGAGGGGATGTAAATAGAAGGGTGGATGGGAGGGATTGATTACAGTATCTTGTTGCTTGCAAATAATAATCCCATCCCATCTTCAGGGCAACAACCGCTGGAAGCAGTCGATCGAGCAGTGCAAGAAGGACAAGCTGTACAAGGTTGGTTAATTAATCACTAATTAGCTAATTAATTAATTACCTCCCTAATTAAGGACGCGATGGAGTATGCTGCGGAGTCCCGACAGACGGAGCTGGCGGAGGAGCTGATTGGATTCTTCCTCGAGGAGCGCCTGTACGACTGCTTCGCGGCCGCCCTCTACCACTGCTACGATCTGCTCCATCCCGGTACGGTAGCAGGAGGGGATACGGTAGTATTGATTGGTTACTGTAATTTTCCACTAGTGGAGGTAGGGATATTGATTTTTCCTGGTACTGTAGTTACAGAATGCTTCGCGGTTTGATGGGATGAATTTGAACGCTATCTTTTGTTACAATTCACAATAGAACTTTATTGGAATCCCATTCTCCCACGTAGGGAACAGTTCGTTGTCCATATTCATATTTTTTGTCATCGAAATTTCGAAGTCTTCCAACACGGAACTTTAGGGATAGGCAACGTGTACTAGAGTTGTTGTCTGCTTTCATGACTTGTGGTAGCAAAGCGGATTAGTCACCGAGTCATCCTGGCTAGCATGTAAACAATGAATTTTATTTTTCTATCTAGGGAATAGTCAATGCTGGTAGCTGTTTCATACATCACTCAATAGTGTTGTGGGCGGAAGGGATTTGTTCGGTTGATGAAATCCAGTCAATAAAAAATCTGAATATCAATGTCCAGCGGATTACAGATGAGTAATGTGATATGATCCTTGGCCGCCTAACAGTAGGGGTACTGTAAAGGAGCTGTGAGAAGAGAATTCTCTTTCACGTGAACATAAGGTGGTTCGAGGTAGCGCGTTGTTCTCATAACTGTTGGTGGTGGTATAGGGTTGATTGTCGGCAGTCGTGGGGTACACATAATTTACAAGGATTGGTGATTAATGATGATCTGATGATGATTCCTTCCATCGTTTCAGACGTGATCCTCGAGCTGGCGTGGAAGCACAAGATCACGGACTTTGCGATGCCGTACATGGTGCAGGTGATGAGGGACTACCAGACGAGACTGGAGAAGCTGGAGAGGGCGGAGCACGAGAGGAAGGAGGAGCAGAAAGAGGGAGGAGGACAGAATGGACCCATGAGTAAGTTGATCGAGTTATGGCCGAGAATGATTACAATTCAACGTTCCTCCATCGTCAAATAAAAACAACGAGGCTCAAAAACTCCTTGAAACTCTTCTCTTTTTTTTGGTGTTTTAGAAGTGCAAGTTTCCCCAAGAGTGTAAATTGATAAGCAACAACGATCCTAATCTATCTTATTTGCAGTGGAGACTCCGTTGATGCTGACGTACGGCGGCGGCATGGGCATGGCTCCTCCGATGGCGCCCGGCGGCTATCCCGGCGCACCCTACGGCGCCCCCGCCCCCTACCAGCAGCAGTACCCGCCCCAGGGAGGATTCATGTAGAGAGACTGTAGCATCAGTTCTCCCACCCCATCCCCTCTTCCCCTCTCTCTCATCCACGAGTCGACTGCCCCTCCCATTTTCGATACCATTGTGACCCCGCCCCCCGTTCACTCTCACTTGCATCAGATTCCATTGTACATGTCGGTTCTACTCCCTCGTCCTTCTCCTTTCACAATGCACACTTTGTCATCGTCTCTTGATTATCGATCGATCGATTGATTCCATCTCCATGAATGCCCCGTGCACTAGGTCCTATCTTCTATTCTCAGTGCCTAATTTGCAATCGCTCTCTCGCACTTCTCATTCAACATTACTTCTCTTGTATCCAATTCGTATCCGCACTCTATTTGTTGACTGTTTTCCGATTGGGTTTGGTAGGTTATGGATCAATCGATTGTTTTAGAGAACTTCCCCTATGGCCCTTCTCTATCCCTCTACCCCTCTCTCATGCTATTTATTTGCCCCATTCATAATCCCCTTTTGAGGGAGATGCATACTTGACTGAAACGCGATGGTTAGTGATTCCCCTCCCCCGCACAGAAGATGTCCATTCAATCAAACGTTGCTCTCCCCACATAGTCCCCGTTAACTCGATTTGTACTGTTTTGTGAAAGCTAAATTATGATAGATTAGAAGTGTATAATATATCTGTAATAATTATATACATGAGTGCACAAAGTAAACCGTTTTATATAGTGAGTGGACGCGCAGTTGACAATGGAAAGTGTTTGTATCGCAGTGTTATTTGAGGGGAAACGGGGCAGAAGGGGATGAGTAACCTGAGAAGGTAGAGGAAGAGAGAGATACCAGTCTGTTTGGAGGTGCGTGCATGGTAGATAGAGGAGACTACGTCGTCAGTCTTCCGTCGGACAGTGGCCTCCCCCCTCTCGAGACTGCCGAAGACCTCACCGAATCGGTTTGAATTATTTATTTTTACTAGGATTATCGATTGTTTCAAGGCGTACTGTAGTCTCTGAGGTATTCACAGCAAGGCGTCGTAAACATGACCTTTGAATGCGGGGTATGACTCTGTGTGACCGTATTCTTTTCTCTCCGCACGGACTGTTTACATTCCATCCGGTCGATAGTAGGAGTCAGATGATAGGAACGACTGCGTTCTTGGCAGTTTCAGAGACAAAACATAGGCGTTGCACTCTTGTTTTCTGTCGATATTCATATTCAGAACACCGTGATTAATGAGCTTATCGTAGTGGGAAAACTACCCTCTTTTCTCGCGCCACGGACTGTTTAGATTACAGCAATGCGATAGTGGTCAGGTGATAGAGCAATGGTAGCTTCTTCACTTTACAGGCCAGCATATTACCCATTACCGATTTCGCAATCTATCCATTCTTCATGCGTTCCCTTTTTAGAAAGTGATGAGTCATCCTTTGTGAAGTCCTCCCCCATAGCGCGAAAGGCTGTTTTTCTTACTCTTTCGGGCTGCCTTCTCTTCTTCCCGTTCAATTTAATCGATAGAAAAATGATTATCAGCAATTTTTCTAGTGTCAATGAACCCTCCCTCGTTGCGCGATCTGTTGTCTGTCCAGTAGATAGTAACCAGCTGATTCTCAGTTCCCAATTTCCTTCTTGTAGTGGTGGAATGAGTGGGGATTGGCGTCATTGGCAGGACGCGGATGACTCGTCGGCGCCTCTGAGTCCGCCCCGCGGCAGAGAGCACGGAAGGACGACGGGCAGGGACAGGATGACGAGGGCAGGCAGGCAGCTGTGGCTGCTCACCTGGAAGAATCTGGTCGTGTTGAGGAGGTGAGGAGATTGGCGATTCAGGGATGAGTTAACTGGAATGGAGAGAAGCTCGAACACTTTCGTTATGCCTCCTTTGGAAAAAAATAAAATGT
Organism: Pristionchus japonicus; assembly: GCA_900490845.1. Taxonomy (NCBI): domain Eukaryota; kingdom Metazoa; phylum Nematoda; class Chromadorea; order Rhabditida; family Neodiplogasteridae; genus Pristionchus; species Pristionchus japonicus. The sequence continues at coordinate 49,430 of LS499523.1, forward strand.
GCTCACATGGAAGAATATGGTGTATAAATAAAATGTGCTCACCTGTAAGAACCTGGTGGTGCTGAGGAGGTTAGATTGAGGTCTCATGAGGGGCTTTATTGGTGATAGAAGGAAACGGGATAATGCGAAACTGGATCTCGGTTGGAAAAATGATAATAATACATTGTTTCACTCGTAAAGGATTATTGTTGTGTAGAGGAAGTGAAGGGATAGCCGTTGTTTTGGATGTGTTGACATTGAAAATGCAAATTTTTACATCGAGAGAAAAAAAATGTATTCTGTTGAGGAGCCTTACCTTGTGGAGAATACATTGGAGTTTCAAGGTTAGGGTTAATTAGTGAATAGAGGAACAGAGCTAGTGAATGTGCCTTTCGCATCTTTAAAAAATCAAACTGGATCTACTTGGGCTTCAACAGGTTTTTTATTATTGAAGGGAGATGTCCTCGACAATGAAATAGACACACACGGATGAATAGAATAATAATTTCCAATTCAGGAGTATCGTATGGACGATCTTCGAGATGGTGACGCCGCTGCTCTTCTTCCTCCTCATCTTCCTCATTATGAAGGTGATTTATCCAGTTGGGATTATTGATATTTAATTCAATTCAATTCAATTCAATATTTATTCCGTCAGGGTTACTGTATAGTGGAACATTCTCATTG
>LS499523.1:50818-82896 GCA_900490845.1 Pristionchus japonicus
GGGGGGAGCAGCAAGGGCATAGGGGAAGGGGGGAGGGAGGGGTAGATCATAGATTTAGCCAAGTATGTATAATGGACTTAGGAAAAAGGGAGCTAAGAGAAGAGTACGCGAATAGGCGAAAGGAGTCATGTGAAAGGTATACAGTATCAGGGGCAAGCGAGTTCCAGGTGGAAATGGCTCTAGAAGATACCGTGGACTGGGAGTTAGGAGGGATGAATGGTGAAAATTTTGAAAATGAAAAAAAGGATGAAAATTTAGGGTTTAGAAGTTGTATACATTCAGTGAAAGTGGATAATAGAAAAAGTGCTGCTAATTTTCATGGCAATTCTGGAATGGACGAATCGATGTTTCGTGAGTATGCGATAGATTTTGAAAGGCATGAATATACTGATGGGTCGAAACGTCGTGAGCCAAAATAGCCAATATTGATTTTTTCATCTTCTAGAACATCGAGATGGATCAGAAGAAGGGTCATCGCTTCCCCGACATGACCCTGTACGGCAACGGATCGGACTTCGACTCGAACGGATGCCCCATGACGTGCATCAACCACGGCAAGATGAACATGACGCTGCTCTACTCGTGAGAGAATTCGCTCACATTGATTTCTGTTTCGCAGCTATCTCAAAATTACACATAGCTCTGATACATCGATCGTTGATCTATTGCTTGTGTTATAAATAGAATGATGAGTCGATCATTGAATGGTTTAGAAGCTCTGTATTGCGGACCACTAACCGTTGAACTTTTTTCACAGCTTTTATGAACAGGGCCATTTCTGGTCCTTGTAATAGTATTCCGTCTCCCTTGCTAAAATAAGTACTCCATTGCAGACTGGACTCGGGCGTACCCCACGACGAGGCGCGCAAGCTGCTGGAGAGAGTGGGCGATAGATACGGACCCACGGAGCAGGTCACCGTCCCAGTGGAGGTAGTGCCAGAGGGAAGGGTGGAGATGGAGAAGAGACTGAGGAGGGACTACCAGGACGGATCATTCTGCAAACAGGAGTCAGTTTGATTTTTTCACGTTTGTTATGTTGATATTGTTACACAATATCATATAGCTGATTTGAGAAAGTTGCGAAACACGGAAGTCAGGGAATTATTGTCAGACTAGGCGAGTCACAGTATCAAGGGGGAAACAATAGACGAAGAACGATCGAATATTCAATGAGGTCATGTTTCCCCATGAAGAAAAGTTGATATTATTGTATTATGATAGCCACGATCATCATTACTCGATGGGGCTGACATAAGTATTAAGCGCTTGTTAGGACAGCAAAGTGTCTGGTCGGGAAACACACGAAACAAGAGCTGCTTGCAGGTACATTGGCGGTGTGTGGGTCTCTCGGATGGACGTGTCGTCAAGGGCATTCACCTACCAGCTGTGGACGCCCTACGACTCGCAGGTACGGTAGCAGTTATCGATTTATTGATTGGTGGTCGACTATCGATTTTATTGTGTGGTTTTTAGCAACAACTTTCCAACCAATCAAATTAGTTGTACCTAGTTCTGGTATCGTAGAACTGATGAATCCTTGACACAACTGGCTAAAAATTCCTTTCCAGCTGCGCTTCTCGGACGAGTTCGCGCAGCAAGACTCGCCCTTCTCCTTCCCCTTGTCTGGCCCTGAGAGGCAGCCCTTCTCGATCAAGTCGTACTGCGGACTGGGTACACTGTCCCTGCAGATGGCATTGAATGCGGAATTCGCAAAGGTGAGGGGGAGTTTCGGGTGGAGGGTTTAGACAGAACATCGACAAATTAGTCGATTCGTCATCGCTGAACCGTTTTCCCATCATCACAATCTTGTAAGCAAAAATTGTGGTTGAGTTGAGAGGTGAGATGAGGTTGCAGTTGTAGAGTGTGTTCTAGTTGTTCACTTATTTTTTACATGTTTAGAACAGTAGGTTATTACGTTATCAATTTAAAGTATCGATCGATAATAATTGCAGCTGACGGGCGGCGCCGTGGACAGTCAGCTGGGAGCGCGCGCCTTCCCGCAGCCAGACCATACGGAGACATCGCTGGATGTGAGTGAATAGTGTTTGGAGACAGGTGGTAAAGCGGAATTGTAGATTAGGAAAGCTAGGAGACATTAATAGAGTGCGGGACTGGCGAGTTTACATTTGTCTACTTTGTTTTGATGAAGAAAAAATGTTGGTTGTTAATGACGGAACAATATCAGCGGTTATCTCAGAACACGCAGAAGTAGAATCAGCGAAACGTTAAAATGCTTTAGAAAAGTTATTTGAGGATCCGAGATTCTTAAATCGTTTGTTATTTGCAGGTGCTGCTCAACCTGGCGCATATCATGTTCGCGCTGATGACCATCTCGATCGTGCTGCACACGGCGAGGGAGATCGCCGCTGAGTCGGAGAGCGGAATGAAGGTGAGGGGTTATGAGTAATTGATGAAACAGGAATTGTCTGTGTGAAAACGGGCGGTATTTGGAAACACGGTGAAACGCCATGGTAGGAAGTCTCAATGAAGGTGACAGCTGTGCTTGTCGGATCAGATCGATGATGGAAGAATCGTGTATGCGAAAGTAGGCGGTATTTGTGAATGAAATGAAGCAGAATTGTGTGAGGCCAGTTGGAGTCGATTGTTGCTATCTGTGAGAGTGGAATACAATTACGGTATCCTTCCAATCTATTGCTGATTTTATTCCTCGCAGGACTTCCTGATGGTGATGGGGATGGGCCGCGGCGTGTTCTACCTCTCGCACATCCTCATGGCGTTCGCGAAGGCTGCGATCGCGATCACCATCAACTGCATACCCTTCTTCATGTTCATGCCGGTTCGTTTTTTTAAAAGTTTAATTGTGCAGATTCGGCAGAACTGTTTCAAACGTAATATTCCAGTATTTGTTTGTTCGGTGAGACGATGGTTTTATGGGTGCAAATTTGAGCGTTAACCGGTCGTTGGTTTCTAGTTGAGAGAGTTATGACTGTCTCGTTGAGGTGACGCTTCAGAGGCAGCTCATGATCTTTAGATGTTCCTATGAAATAATGAAGCCCGTTCTCCAGCATTCAAAAACATTCATAATTATTTTCATATCCCTATCTCATCTCAGCTGATCTCTCCCTCCCTCCTCCTCTTCACCGTGCTGCTCTACTCGCTGGCTGTCATCTGCATGGCCGCACTGGTGGCCGCCGTGTTCAGGAGCACCCAGGGAGCGATTAAGGGTGAGTGTTAATAATTCTTTTAAACCCGAAATTCTGTTATAACTGTCAGTGAATTATATCCTTTGGGATATACCAAGAGCGAAACTAGGATTGGCATGTAGCAGAAAGAAAATTTGACGCTCATCCAGTGCCAATAGCTAACGCGTGCTCCCATTTAACGATTAGATAGAGAGCCGATGAAGCAACAACAAATTCCCTTTTTCCAGTCTCGGTCGTTCTGACGATCGTGCTGGCCCTCGTCTGTCTGGCGGCTCCTCGTCGCGAGTCGATCGCCTTCGCCTCCCTCGCATCGCTCAACCCCAATCAGGCACTCAGCTACGCCTTCCACGGCTTCGTCGAGGCAGTCAAGAAGGGTGAGTGAAGTTGATGAGATACTGGAGAAACGGGGTTGCGAGGAGTGGTCATGATTTGTAAATACGGGCCCTTTTCGATGGGATTGGGAAGCTCCGTCAATAATAGCGAACTCTGTCATTGTGAGAGGTGATATGCGGCTTCGCGAATTGGTTACAGTCAGGAAATGACGGATCTTTTTTTATTGCTTCAGATGTGCGAGATAATTAAGAATACTAGGTGACTCGTGGAAGTCATCATGAATAGAAAGTTGGAGGCCTCTTATCAATAGAATGCATACTCCATATTTGAATATGTCAAACAACAATTCCCTCTCTCCTCCTCACAAGGGAACTGCCAAAGTACACGGAAGCCAATCGGAAAACGACCGATGTAGGCTGATAGGGGACGGTATGAGATTACAAAATCAGTTTTCAAAAGTTGCACCTTTCGTCATCCAGGCATAAATAAATCGATAATTAAAATTCTGATTTTTTGAACGAGCGCTCGCAGAATAGTGTTCGATTCTAAACCCTAGCGAGAGAACAGCCAGCATAGCGCAGGCGGTAAGGCGCTGGCCGTGCAAACATTTTTTGGGGTGGTTCGATTCCCCCTCTCTGTTTTTGTTTTGCCAACTTTCGAGAACATAACAAAGACCCTCAAAAGCAGTTTGTTTTTGTTTTTTCAACTTTTAAAATATTTTATTATCTCGATTTTGTTCAAAAGTTACACATAAGTCATCCTACATTGAAATTAGATGAAATCAGATGTTGAAGATCTCTAAAGTATTTAAAAAATTGGCAAAACAAAAACAAACTGCTTTTGAGGGTCTTTGTTATGTTTTCGAAAGTTGGCAAAACAAAAACAGAGAGGGGGAATCGAACCACCCCAAAAAAGTTTGCACGGCCAGCGCCTTACCGCCTGCGCTATGCTGGCTGTTCTCTCGCTAGGGTTTAGAATCGAACACTATTCTGCGTGCGCTCGTTCAAAAAATCAGAATTTTAATTATCGATTTATTTATGCCTGGATGACGAAAGGTGCAACTTTTGAAAACTGATTTTGCAATCTCATACCGTCCCCTATCAGCCTACATCGGTCGTTTTCCGATTGGCTTCCGTGTACTTTGGCAGTTCCCTTGTCAGGCGACCTCCTCTCGTGGTCCTCCTCCTTCGCGGACGTCTCGCTCGTCTTCCCCGTCGGATTGGCCATCGTCATGCTGATTGTCGATGTGCTTCTGCTGATTGGACTGACGATTATGGTGGGTTGATTTTTGAATTCAATTTCGGACAAGACTGGTAATTTAGCTGTGGCTAGAATTATGAGGTGGGAGTGAAACAGTAGAGGCATGTGTAGAGGGGCTCATAGGGCTGACAATTATGGTGAGAGTTATTTATTTCATTCGTCGATCAAGAATATACTGGTAGTGTAGGAGGAGTTGGTACTATGAGCTGTTGATGTGACAAGAAAGTGCAGGGTGTAGCAGGCTTGTTCTTGTTGTTCTGGCTACGATTTTGAATATTTATCTGTTTCAATGACTGTGAGTGATGTACTGCGAATGTAGGTGAAGCTGGGGATATTACGTGATGGTGTGACAGGTATAATGCTGGAAATGGGAATAATTGGTGCTATTTTTTTTTTCTTTTTTGAATCGTCGGCATGCTCTCAATCGCGAATGTAAGCGAAGAAAAGACTACGTATTAGTTGTAAAGCAAGGAAACTTCCGTATCAATTGTGAAATTTTTCTACAATGCCTGAGCACAATGCTATTGCATGTGTGCCAACGTCCTAAGTAATGAGATGACCATGTGCGGTAGAATCACCTAGTGAGATCTCAAAGAAACGCAAATGATTGCAGTTCGACTGGTTCGTGTCCTCCTCCGATTCGCCGCTGTCACTGCTTACGAAAACGTTCTACAAGTCGCCCCTGTGAGTGCCCTGACTACCGTAGCCCGATCGAGCTGCCGTAACCAGTTCCTGATATTGTAGCGCCTTCGTGTTATTTTCTAAACAGACTTCAAAAGATATATTGTGAATGTAGGCGACTCTGGAGCTATGAGGTAGTGGTGGGACATGAAAACTCAATGAGCGATGTGAGGATAATTCTGTGATAGTACAGCCATTCTCTTGTTTTACCCCTTCCCAGCTACTGTAGTTCATACATGCTACCGTATCCTCACTGTAGCCCTTACCGTATCCTCTCAGATCGCACTCGACCTCTCTCCCTCGCTCGCTCAACGGCGCTGAAGAGACGGACTCGGCACTCGTCCACGCAGATATCAGTCTGGATAATGTGGTCAAGGTACGGTGTTTGTCGAATGATTGGGTATTGCATGATGTGGATACGGTAGGCCAGAAGATTATCGATCCGTTGCAGTCGTTCGACAGTCAGCGGGCGGTCGACGAGATGACGATGAAGGCGTTCAAGGGACAGGCGAGTGAATCGGGATATTGATTTCTTTAAAAATTGTTGTATTTGATTAGTCTTATTTCACATCATATGTGGTGCTGAATGGAGTTACTGGAGGGGAGTGGGTTTCTAGTATTCGTGAAGCACGAATGAGTGATTGTCGCTCAACTTGTTTTTTTCCGTTCACGGTCAACCCGTCATTATCAGTAATAGGTGGCGAGCGGTTCTATATTTGCCGTGAAGCATGAACGAAGCAAAGGCAGTATCTATGTTTATTAATAGATGTTCGCGACTATAACTTCGAATTGATTTAGTATTGTCTTTAAAAAAAATACAATCGTGAAGCATCAACTCTCTTCCTCTCCAGGTCACCGTTCTCCTCGGTCACAACGGCGCGGGCAAGTCGACGACGTTCAACATGATCTGCGGTCTGACGACGCCGTCGGCCGGCCAGATCCGCATCTGCGGAATGGACGTGGCAGAGCATCTGGCGAGCTGCCAGGAGAGGATCGGATACTGCCCGCAGGTGAGCGAGTTCGAGGAGAAGAAGTACTTGCGAAGTGGGAGATTCGAGACAAGGTGACAGCCGACGTTTACGATTTTTTTTGGGTAGGTTGCGAAAAAAATAAGTAGATAAAATGTAAGAAGAGTTAAGGTTTCGTGAATAGTAGAAAATGATTGAGGAGTGTACGGATTGATCGGATCCATTCCGCGAGGGGCAAATATTCAAACAAATTTTTTTTTAAAGTTAGATTTTCCTTCTCATTGGCAGCATTTCCGCATTCAGGGCAATCCGCTGTTCTCTCTGCTGACGGTGGACGAGCATCTCGAGTTCTTCGCGCGTCTCAAGCGGATCGAGACGAATCAGTGGACGGGAGACAGGGAGGATCTTCTGGAGAGCCTGAAGTTGAAGGACAAGAGAACTACGGTTAGTGGATTGGATACTAGGAAGAGGTGTGAATACTATCGGCTAGAGTCGAACCGTTCTGTAGTAGTGGTGAGACGTGGAACCGACACTGATGAATAGATTGGTAGTAGGTAATAGATGAGTGAAAGAGGTTAGTGAAAGAGAATTTATTTTATTCTATATTGAGTCGATAAAATATCGTTGAAGAGTGATGAGAAGGAATTTGGTGAGAGGGTGAAGCGAGAGATGTGATTGATTGACTGGCATGAGTGTACAGAGCATCGAGGATAGGTAAACCATTATTGTCTCATAGTAGTGGTGAGACGGGGATCTAGGACGTCAGGATTTGTTATTTTTTTTACAACGCTGAATGTCTCTTATCACTGATGCCCAAAGCAGTCGATACCTTATGTTTGTAGTGTACCACAGATCCGTATAGCAGAGAATCTGAATCTTCTCCTTTGCAGCGCTCCGCCCATCTCTCTGGCGGCATGAAGCGTAAGCTGTGCGTTGGAATGGCGCTGATCGCGAGAAGCGAAGTGATCCTGCTCGACGAGCCGACCGCAGGCATGGACCCGGCAGCCAGGAGAGATATCGAGAAGCTGCTCGAGAAGTACAAGAGGGACAGGTACGGTAGGCCAACTGGGTCAGACTGATTACGGTAGTACGACATAAGGGACAGAATACGGTAGTCCGGAAGGGTCAGATTCATGATCTTTGCAGCACGATCCTGATGACGACGCACTACACGGACGAGGCGGAACAGCTGGGCGACCGGATGGTCATCATGGCCAAGGGACGAGTGGTGTGCAGTGGGACGGGCGCCTTTCTGAAGAAGAGGTGAGGGTGAAACTGCGAGTTGGAGTGAATTCGGCGCTGCGCGATGGGTTCTTGGGGGAATATTTATGCAGATAGCGGAAAAGGAGAAAATGGAGAATGTGATAGTTGTGTTTCGCGGTGGCTTGAAGGTAGTAGGGCAATGCGCACATCAATGAAATGAGGACTTGTATTCCAAAAAAAACGGATGGTCATCATGGCCAAGGGACGCGTCGTGTGCAGTGGCACGGGCGCGTTGGGGGTGAGGGTGAAACGTTAGAAGACACGGTTGAAATGATAGTAAACGAATTCTCGGCAAATTTTAGTTGTGGTGCTAAAATTAGTGCATTTGACAGCGGTGCTTCACGATTGCTTGATGATGGTGAGATAATGTGAGGGGTAGTGCCAATGTTGGATAGGTTGTGGAAAATAGCTAAATTATTTCGAGGTTTCACAGTTGCTTGATATTGGTGTAGTACCTTTCACTATGATGATATCCACGTTGTTCCTGGAATAAATCAATACTTGCAGATTCTGCACGGGCTACGTGCTCACGGTGGTGATGGGCGAGAAGAGCGTCGAGGTGGAGAGAGGAGTGGTTACGGTAAGGGACGATTATTGATTGATTGAGTTAGGCTGATTATCGATGGGTCAGATGGTTTAATGAATACCATGATAATAGAATGCCTTGTCAGGTGGTGGACCGACACGTGAAAGGCTGCGAGGTGGCGGGCGTGAGCGGACTGCAGATGGACATCTCCCTGCCCAAGGACCAGTACCCGAGGTGAGAGAGAAACAGGAGAAGGTGATGCTGGGCTGCAAGAGATGGACTTATGCGGGGAATGTCTTGCGAAATTGATTTGTAGATGTATGCCTTTGCAACAGGAATAATTAGTCGAAATGTTTGAGAACGGGTACTAGCTGATCTGGGGATGTGAAAAAATATCTCATATGGGGGATATCGTGAGAGGCCAATATCTCGTAAATCTCCGTTGAAAAAACATTTAATGAAATATTCGCTAGCCGGTGCCAGCTGAACCCGGGCTGCGTGAGGATGATTTACCCTGTAGATGCTGCGAGTAGACGATGGTTCGGCTGCAGTGCTTCTCATGAAATAAGTAAATCTATTCAGATTCCCGGCCCTCTTTGCGGAGCTGGAGCAGAGTGCGGCGCGGCTGGGCGTGACCTCGTTCGGACTGTCGCTCAACACGCTCGAGCAGGTCTTCCTCAGGTGAGATAAACGATTAGTCTATTTTTGAGATCGGTGATGCCGAAAAAATCAGCAGCTCGAGGAGTTCGGAAACGTATATGGAGCATGTGAAGCGCGTGTTTAGCTGTTCAGTTCAGTTTACGCGTTAGCAGGTTTCACTCTGGTGAGGGAATAGGGAGGGATTAGCTTTTTTGTTTTGTTTATATTTTAAGACATAGAATGTCACGAGAATTGACTGTTGAGTGATTTTGCGACAATATTGGTTACTCGTGCAGCGCGCATCTAAAGAGTTCTAGAAATGGCAATGGAGTTTTTTTTTATTTGTTGCAGTCCGAATGACGAGAAGACTGACTGTTGAGGTAATCCGAAAGATCATAATCTACAGTTGAAACACGGTTGTAATTGCTTACTGCTCCCATTGCAGAGTGGGCGAGCTGGCGGATCCGCAGGATTCGGTCGACGGTGGAGGAGTGATGAGGAGAGTGAGGGAGGTCATCGATAACAAACGTGAGTACGGTGGAGGGAGGGGTACTGTAGGAATGGAATATGGTAGTCAATTATCGATGGTTGCAGCCTCTCACGACAGCTTCGGGTCGCGCACGATGCTCTCGCTGAAGGCGCTGCTTTGGAAGCGATGTCTGTACGCCAGGGCCCATCTCTCCGTCTTTGTCTCGCAGGTGAGAGCATGGATTGATTAAAAATGCAAGTGAAACAGCGAATCTGAGAAGCATTGCGTGGCAGCAGATTTGTTAGTGAAGAGTTTTTCAAATTGGGAGCTGGAAGGTTTTAGATGCACGTTGTGTAGAAGAGCAGTGAGGCATCTAAACTCTAATTGGAGAAGTTGTTTCGAGAGAAAAAAACAATTCTACAAATTTCGTATTTCGTATTTCTTCAGTTCATCGTGCCGATCCTCATCCTCTTCCTCGTCGCGAATCTGCTCAACCTGCTCAGCATATCGACCGGCGAAGGTACGGTAGCCCCTGAATATCGATTGATTGTCTCATTGACAAATGGGTGAAGGTACTGTAGCTTGGAGTTGGTACGGTAGTGAATATCGATTGATCGTTCAGACCGTAAGATGACGCTGGCGGCCCTTCCTCCGAATCGCTTCGTCATCTTCGATCAGTCCCTTCCGACGGGCCAGAGACAGGAGTACCTCCAGAGGGTGACCAGGATGAAGAATGTTCAGGTTAGTCGAGGTTTTTTGTTGTTGGTATTTACGGCCTTATTGCGCTGCTGTTTCTGTCAGTGGGTATAGATGATCTGGGTTGTTGAAATTCCAGTAGAGCAATTGGCCTGTATTTTGAAAAATTAGACCACAAAAATCTATAGCCGGATTTTTTTCCTATCATCTGACTTTTGCTATTGCAAGTTCTCTGTTTCGCAGCGGGTACAGATACTATGAGTTGCATCAAGAGTAGTAGTCCGCTTGGTGATTAGCCAACATAAAAAAATCGTTGAATTGTTATTTGTTTCTCGGGGGTTTCGCTCTTGGAACGCTGCAGTTTCTCAAAGGGTACACGTGCTCTTGCTTTCTCCCCAGGACAGTTTTCGTCCGTTTGCTAATTCAATAATTTCCAGCCAGTAGAGACGGCAGCCTCCTCTCCCGACGACTGGATGCTCGAGCAGCCACTCGCAAGACCGCCCTTCTCGGCTGGAATATCGATCGATGCTACCAACCACTCTACCGTACATCACAGCGAGGTACGGTAATAATAATTAGTATTGATCACAGAGGGAGAGTTTCACAAAATCAATGTACCTAAAGATTGCAAATTTTCGTAGTAGAGTTAGCACGAGAAATTGACTGGTGTGAGAAATGAAGGGTTGGAATATTCAAATATCGATCGCAGATCCTGCTCCACTCGCTGCCCGCAGCGATCACGCTTGTGGATGGAGTACGGTATGGAGGTGAGGATATTGATTGATAGAAATGAGCAACTTCTGATGTAATCTCAACTGGCGGAGTTTGAGGTTCGTAGTTGAGGGAAAGCAGGAGGGTGGCAGCACCTTTCAATAATTGGCAAGGACTGATTGTGAAATATTCCGACTTCAGCCGACATCGTGGCCTCGCAGCACCTGTACGCACAGTCGCTCGACCAGATGACGGACAAGGACGGCAACGCGATGGACCAGATGGTCAAGGTACGGTAGCGATCGATTGGGGTTACGGTAGACAGATATTGATTGAGTTTACGGTAGTGAAATAATCGGTTTTACAGTCGGGCCTGACGGGCCCCGTGTTCGCGATCATCTTCTCGCTGCTCACGTCGCCCTTCATCACCTTCCCCATCGTGGACAGGGCCAGAAAGTTCGTGCACCAGGTACGAGGAGGGATGGGGAATGATGGGAATGGTAGATGAAGTATTTGTGAGGGCTAAAATCAACCAGTCACCATCGTGTACCAAGGGTAAGTTGTAATGTGAAGGCGTCGAGAATCTTTGATTGGGTATTCATCAAAGTGAAAAATACACGCACATTCCCCATCGTGGACAGGGCCAGCAAGTTCGTGCATCAGGTGAGAATGAAGTCCGATATGTTCGAGGGTGTGTTGATAGTGCGAGAGATAGTTGAATTGAGAAAAGTTAGGACGCACTCTGGCCTGCAACTTTCTCGCACTAGTGTCGTTACATAATTCCTAGCGCCCATCGTTCCCCGATATTTCCAGCCCTGTCACTTTGTTGCATTAAAATTTTGGTATAAACTCAACCTCACAGGCTTCACTAATATTTCGGAGTTTGACTTTCAATAATAAACCCTCTCGTTCAGCAACTGCTGACGGGCGTGCCCCGTGCGCTCTTCTGGACGGCGTACTTCCTCTTCGATTCGGCCCTCTTCCTCATCGGATGCATCTCCTATCTGCTGGTGTTCATCGTGACCGACTGGCTCATGGGATACCACACGATGTAAGTGAGCAATGAGTGGATTGGTGAGACGAGGTTGCACGTAGGGTAGAAGAGTTGGGAGTGGCGCAATGTTCTGATGTGCCGTTGGGTGAGAATTGGGAGAAAACAATCTTTGGAGTACAATAGAGAGCGGGGAATTGATGGTTGCAGAGTGGGTAGAAGGGTTGGGAGATGAGCAATGTTACGATGTACCGTACGGAAAGGTTGTTTGAAAAATTCACGTTTGGCGAATATCGGAGAGGAAGGGGTTTTGCGGCTACAGCTTGCATTGATATTGTTGTAGCTGCTTATAGGCGTGATGTATAGAAGCCATTTCCTAAGAAATATTAACTAAAAAAACTGAATGTGTATTTTCCAGTCTGTTCCTGCTGTGGATCGCGTACTATCTCGCGTCGATCTTCCTCATCTACTCTGCCTCGTTCGTGTTCGACTCCCCGTCCAAGGGACATATTGTCCTGTTCTTCTACCAGGTATACGGTTGTTTTCGAAAGGCGAAATTCCCGATTAAATTAGATTATGTGGAGGGCAAGTGGTATGAGGTGCACGTGAAACGTAAATCATTATTTGTTTGTTTTTTTCGCCGAGCCCGAGCCATTAGCAAATGTTGTGAGAAGTTCGGTAATATCAGACGCGCATGAAGCAAAGAATGGCCGCTTATCCGCTAGGGTGGAAATTTAATATTTCCTATTAAAGGTGCTCGTGACGATCGTAGCCTTCATCCTGGTGGCGCTCGTCGACTTCAACATTATCCAGGCTGCGGAGTGGCAGAGTGTCGTGGAGGTACGGTAGAGGACGGTAGATTGATCGAATACTGACTTTTTGAACAATTCAAATATTCGTTCCTTTTGGCTTCTCATGCTCGATATAATCAATTTTTCTTATTCTTCGGAAGGGTTTGTAGGTTGGTCGAAACGAGAAGTATGCAGATTGATTATTCTAGTTTAACTTTATTTTTTAAAGAAGCAGATGTCATGGAATTATCGTTCGTCGCCCTCCTCCTTCCCTCTCATCCCTTCCATGCAACTTACTCCTTGCAGGGCGCCGTGATGATCCTCGTGCCGTCCTTCGCCCTGTGCAAGGGAGGCTACCTCGTGTCGAGGGCGCATCTGGGCGGACAGATCCTGCCTCCAGGCATGCCCAAACCTACGCAGTGGGACTTGCTGGAGTGGAACCAGATGGGTGAGAGAGAGGAATGAGTAAAAATGAAATCATATCCCCAAAAGCATTGGAAAATCAATTTAAAATTTGCTCATTATGTGCGGTAGACTGTTGGGATCTGATAGAGTAGGAGCAGATGGGTGAGTGGGAGGATTGCGTCGTCAGATCTAGGATAATGGCATTCGGGGCTGGCTGGGATAATCGCACGTGGATGCCCACATGAAATAAAAATATGAGTAGGCCGTAAAATATGAGTAGGCCGTAAAATATGAGTAGGCCAGTAGTGAGTATGAGTAACGAACAGGCCGCCTGTTCACGCACTAGGCGGCTTGCGGCTTTAGTTGATAGATAAATTCTTGCGATGATGGGGCTGAACAGTACCCTGCTGATTCACTGTTCTCAAAACTTAACAAACTGCTCTCCTCCGTGCAGGCCGCGTGCGTTCCAGGAGGCTTGTGGCTTTAGCTGATAGATAACTTCGTGCGCTGATGTGATCGAACAGTACCATGTTGATTCACTGTTCTCAAAAAACTAATGCTCTCCTCCATGCAGGCCGCGTGTTCGCGTACCTGCTGGTGATGGCTGCAGTCTCGCTCGCCGCCTTCGTGCTCATACAGCAGAAGAGGATCAGGTGAGCTACTCCTTCTATGATGTCAGGTCATATTGAGGAATTGTGAAACGGGAGTAGTATTGTATAAGTAGGGATGGTTTTGAACCACATACAACCAGAACATTGAACGATCCTAGCCTAGTGCTTTTATATGAGGGCAGTGGACCAAACATTGCGCAATCCTAGAGCTGATTTGTTTTACGAAAAGTATGAAACCGGAAACTTGCATTACTATGTTAATGATGAACCCTGTTCAGACGGACAATCGGCTGCGTGTGGAACTCGATGCACTCGGCGGTGGTGGGCGTGAGGGGAGCGGGCGAGGGAGGTGAGTGATGGACGAGGGTGGAGAAGGGTAGAGGGAAGAAGGGGTTGAGCAGTGAAAATAATGAAAGTATTCGTTTTTAAAAAAATTTTGGAAGGGGCAATGCGGGAGAAATTAGAGAACGCTTGAACATAAGAGTGGTTGTAGTGACTGTGAAACGCGGGAGTTCAGTGACGAGCTAGGTTAAAGAAGTGGTGAGACCATTCAGGCTGATAAATTATTTTTTTGAATTAGATGTCTTGAAGAAACTAGTGAGAACTCGAACAGCAGAGATGTTATAATGACTGTGAAGCGCGAAATCCTCCAGAACTTACTTTGAAGGCGTTTTCTCCCGCAAGGGTCTGAGAGGAATGAGAGGGCGGAGAGGCGTGCGAGAAGTCGAATACGAATTCGATTATCTCATGGAATTCGAATGCCAAATTGGTTCGATGAAACTTCCAATTCTCTTGTGTTTTGCTATCTAGACAAGAGAAGCAACTAACCTCGCAACATTTCGCACTGCCGCGCAGGGTATATTTCACTACTTGGTTCGCACACCGCTTTGGTAGTAGTTTATAATCAGGGGTCGAATATTAGGTGAATAATTAATGACGCAAGCAACGCAAAATTAATCTTTTTGGCATGTCGGGAACCTGAATATTCGACCCCTGAGTAGATGATAATGGGCTGATATTCACAGAGGGACCGGAGGACGAGGGAGTCGCGATGGAGAGGACGATGATGAACACGCTGCCCATCAACCAACTCCCGCTGTCGATCAATAACCTCACGAAGAGATACGGTAGAATGCGAGCGGTGAGTACTGTATGACGTGTTGAGAGTTTCAGCCATAGAACATTTAAGATGTGAGGGATGGAGGAATGATTAGAGTGTCTTGAATGACGAAAAAAAATTTTAACGATTGGTTCTCCTCCAGATCGATGGAATCTCCTTCGGAGTTCGCTCTCGCGAGTGCTTCGGACTGCTGGGAGTGAACGGAGCGGGCAAGAGCACGACGTTCTCCATTATCACGGGTAAGGGGAGAGGTGAAATAGATTGCTAGCTGCAAGGTGAACTCTGAATTCACTTTCAGTATATCTGGCGCAGGAATGGGTGAGGTTAATGCGAGAGATGATGCTTTTTCGAAAGAAATACGAATAATTGTTAAACGGAGGAGTTGTGTTCTTTCGTTTGTTTTTGTTCGAAGCGATAGGCGAGGGAATGATGTGGTGGTTGTTGTGGTGAAAAAAAATGTAATAGGCAGGCACGGGCCTCATCCATGGCACAAATACTTAGTGGATCTTGTCTTGTCAATTTGCTGACAAAGTCGGCTGCATAATAATAACAATAACAATCAATCGCAATGCAGGCGAGGCGCTGCCGACGGAGGGCAGCTGCCACGTGTACGGCACGTCCGTCGTCGACGAGAATGTGGTGAGTACGGTCGGGTACGATAGTCAGAAAGAAATCGATTTATTAGGGATCGTGAAGTGGAGACTACGGTAGCTTGAGGTTACGGTATCTTAGATCGATCAAATTGCAGCGCATGGGCTACTGCCCGCAGGCGGACGCACTGCTGCCCGAACTGACGGGACGGCAGGTGCTGGAGATCCTGGCGTCACTGCATGGATACAAGGTGAGGAGATGGATTTATGGGGGACGCAGCGAAAAGCGATGATTTTGAAAATCGGAAACGATGGTATCATTGGGGGTGAATGGTATGGTAATGTGTAGCCGATGCGGAGCGAGGAAAATTCTGGATCATGTTCACGCAACATTGGGTTATGCAGCAGAACAGGGTATCAATAGTGTATGTGAAGTAACTGGTGATCTTTATTATTTTTTGCTACCTGTCTTTTCACCACGATTAAGTCGAGTCGCTACTACGGCTCTTGTGGTTATTATAAAGCGGGGATGTTGTAGGTAGATGCCATAACTTGGAACAACGAAATATTTACCTAACGACAATTGCAGGACGCGCGCGCGAAGTGCACGGCGATCCTGCGCGCCGTCGGCATGGAGGAGCACGCGGACAAGGAGACGGGCAAGTATAGGTGAGGAGAGTGGAGAAGGAAGGAACAGTTGGGGGGGGGGGAGAGAGAGAGAGTTTCACCTGTGGTATATGAGGGATCGCATGGGTAGAGAAATGATCTAGATGTGTGGATGTGTGTCTCAATCTTTACATATTTGCCGTTCGGCTGACAAGTGCATAATGGGAGTCGCCCTTGTGTTAGAAAATATTTTAAATTACAACAACAATCAATCGTGTTTCACTGTTGTTATCTGAAATGGCAGTAATGCTTTCTCTAATAGAAGAAAAGGTGAAGAATGTAAGAAAAATGAACAATACTAAAAAAAATGATTGATTGGTGATGATGCAATCTCCCCTCCCTTTCAGTGGCGGACAGCGTCGCAAGCTGAGCACCGGCGTCTCCATCCTGGCGCAGTCCCAGCTCGTTGTCCTCGATGAGCCAACGGCCGGCATTGATCCCAAGGTGAGGATATCTCCCGGTTCCGGCTCACCAACTAGAAACACCTGAACATGAGATAGTCGGATATTGCTAAAGTCGTCTTCGATTAGCCCTATTGATCACAAGCTGAGGATCTTCACTGGAAACCACGAGAGGAACGTTCGAAGATCACGGTTTCAAACATCGTATGAAGTTTCGATAAACTTGGGGCGGGTAATCGGCCATCGCTCTCAAATTAAAAAAAAGAAGCCACGTATAGCCCGTGTTTCAATCGCGTTTTATACCAGGCCGAAATCTCAGGGGCCAATATGTCGTTAAACTCTAACTTACTCAATAAAACCCTTCCTCCCTGCTCAGGCACGTCGCGAGATCTGGTCTGTGATCAACGGGATCCGCGAGGGCGGAGACACGGCCGTCCTGCTCACCTCCCACTCGATGGACGAGTGCGAGGCACTCTGCTCGAGGATAGGCGTCCTGTCGAGGGGCCATCTCGTCGCACTCGGCAGCAGCCAGGTCTTGAAGAGCAAGTGAGTGAGGGAATCGGCGGGTATGGTAGAGTACGATAGTGCGAATTGTAGAGTAAGTGAGTTTTGGTGAAGTGGGATTACTAGGCGTAAACGAGTTGCGCGTTCCCTACTTGACTGAGACAGAGCTAAATATCTATTGTTTCGGTTGAACCGTTTGCTCCACAATAAATTTTCTGTATTTCCATGGTATCAATTCGTGTGGAATTCGATCACTACAGTATCATTCACCCTTCCTATCCTCGTTCAGATACGGGAACTCGTACACGCTGACGATCGTGATGGCTGACGGGGCGCGCAAGGAGGAGGTGGAGGCGGCAGTGAGAAGAGAGTTCCCGGGGGCGGAGTGCAAACCGACCCACTCGAGTACTCTGGTGTTTGAGGTGAGCAGAGAGAAATGAATATCGGGAGCTTGCGGGACGGTGATATCGCGGGCAGACGGTGTAGTGGGGAGAGAGTTACCCGGGACAGAGTGTAAATCAACCCACTCGAGTACCCTGGTGTTTGAGGTGAGGAATTGTTGGCCTACTGCTCGTCATGAATGGATTAAAATTACCAACACGTTAACCTATTTGGAGTATTGGTGAGGCCAAAATTTGGTGGGTGATAAGAAAATGGAATACTCACTCGAGCACACTGGTGTTTGAGGTGAGGATTGTTGTTAAAACGTTCGCACAGTCTGGATTGAGATCATTGAGAGATAGACATATTTGGAGTATTAGTGAGACAGAAATTCTCGGGTAGAATAAATATCATTTTCGACTAGTCTTAGCTTTCGATTCTTCAGATGGCTCGTTCTCGCGATTCCCTGTGGAGTGAGACGTTCAAACGGGCGATCTCCCTGGCAGAACGAGTGTACGCCAAAGACTTCTGTCTCACGCAGTCATCCCTCCAACAGACATTCATGCAGATCGCCCAAGATTAGGCAGCACTCTCCTCGTTTCACACGCTATCTCGCCATTCAGAGAGAAATTGAATTTGAGTGCTCACTCTGTCTGTACCTTTCGTGTTTGTTGCAAGTTTCATATGTATCGTTTTATCCCCCCCCCCCACTGTATCTTCCCCCCTTCAATCTACGACGAGTAAGTGAACCCCCTGCAATTCCGATTCATTGACGAACAAAGAACCCTTTCTGCCTTCCAACCAAACCTCGCTTTAATATATCAGCCACCCGAAACAAGACTGTGAAATGCACATACTCGATAATTGTAGATATTCCCGACCATTTCCATTTCCAATCATAGGCATTGGCTTAGAAGAGATCTTTCGAAACGCACGCACCTCACTTACTACTCCATAATCGATTACCGTTGAATTAGAAGAACAACGGGCGCCCATTACGTAGCTTCACTTACTGTTAATTTGCAAGAAGTTGTAATTGTAATTTTGATGTAATTTAATGAAGATTTTAATTGGTGTATGATCTGATTGAGTGAAAAGAAGGTGGTAATGGCCTGAGTGATTATCGTGATTGAGTTGCCTGAACGGAGAATATGGCAAGGAACAGAGGAGATGGAAAGGTTGATCTTTGATCTCCCAGATGCTCTCCCAACGGACAGTGCATGCCCTGCTCGGTCCGTGCATCAGAAGGGCCAGCACTCACTTCGGATTCGAGCAAGTCAAGGAGGAGGAGAAGGCCGATAGGGGTGAGTGTGTGTTGTTGTTTATTCAAACAGACATGTGATGTACAAATCATTGAAACTGTGTTGAGATCGTATTAGTGATAAGAGTGGAACGCCAATCCAGTTACTTTAAAAAAAATTTTTTTGCAACGTGGAGCGCGCTCTCATCATGTTCATGTTTATGAGCAGGCAATTGTAACCGTTGCGCATCGTCAGACCTGCGGGATGGTTGTTGGATGAAAGAGGAAATTACAGTTCGTCAAGTGTTCACGGGCGTGGCGGACAAGTACGATCTGATGAACGACGCGATGTCGATGGGCATCCATCGACTGTGGAAGGACTATTTCGTCCAGTCGTTGCCCTTGAGGAGTGGGGCTAAGGTAAGGGAGGGGTAGCGAGGAAAAGCAGGGAGTATGAGGTTTCACACAGCTTATAAGTACACATAGATTAGCCTAGTGCTGACAAAGTTACGGTTGCAAACGAAAAATAAATATAATTAACGAATTATAACCCCTGAAAGGGTGTTCCCTGCATTGTAAAACTTTACTCGGTCCTTTTTTTTAAAATTTTGTGACATAATTTGTTGTTTTATGTGTGATGCTTGTGTTGAGTCCATCGCAAGTGATTATTTTCTACAGCCTTTATAAATTGCGAGAAACCTCCGTGTGCATAGCTCAAAATTTCTATGAATTCGCTCGCATTCTGCAGCCTACCCACTCGTCTACTAATCCCTGCCTCCGTTCCAGATGCTGGACGTGGCCGGCGGCACGGGCGACATCTCGTTTCGCGCCCTGCGTCGATTCCCGAAGGCCCACGTCACTGTGTGTGATATCAACGAGGAGATGCTGAGGGTGGGAGAGGAGAAGGCGAGAGTGGATGAGAAGGTGAGCATTGAGGTTGCAGGATTCATTCATGGTGTGAGAGAGAAGCTGACAGCTGATTGAAGAGGATTTGGTTGCGGACAACACTATCTATAGGTTATAAAATTGAATCGATGAAATCGTCTGATAGCTTGTTAGAAATGTGGATATGGTAAGGATGGGAGTGGAGAAGGTGAGAGAGGGAGAATTTTTGTTTCAGGGAGCGTTCATGTTGGGAGGGATGCAACTCGAGTTGAGGAATGAATCGTGGATGTTTCTGAAAATATCAAAAATTGAGAGCTTCATGGCAGGGTGAATTCGGTTGCGCACTTTCCTTTTCTACTTCGGTGAGAGTGGAAGTGCAATGCTTTGAAGGACCCCTAGCTTGCAAAAAATAAAGTTCTTCCAATATCTTGCACAACAATTTCCGTTCCAACCCCTACGTTATCCTCCTTCCCATCATTCCAGCTCGACGCCTCTCGTCTCTCCTTCGTGGTGGGCGACGGCGAGAAACTGCCGTTCGACGACGATTCATTCGACGCCTACACCATCTCGTTCGGCATCAGGAACTGCACCCATGTCGATCAGGTGGACTCTTTCGTGGTGGCCTGTACAATTACGTGAAAGCTTAGTTGTGCACAGTGAGAGTGGGGTTGCAAACTTGTATTAACTTTCGAAAATATACGTGCAAGCGATACAGTCTGTGGATGAATAGGAAAAATAGGCAAACGATGGATTGGCAAAGAGACGATCCCTCGGTTAGGAGAATCACGCTGTGTAGAAATATGCGAATTATGAAAACGAAAATGATGTTCGCGTAGTTTTGAGGCGTATGCGTTTGTTATTTATTTCCCAGCAAAGTCTGGGTGTTATCCGATCCCGGAAACTGTAACACTGCGGATGATTCAACTAAAGATTTCAGGATTGTTTGAAGTTCGACAAACTCGGCCAATTACTTTCCAGCACCATCGTCAGAACCTAACCAACCACTGAAACATCGCCATTGCAGGTGGTGCGTGAGGCGCGTCGCGTGCTCAAGCCGGGCGGTCTCTTCGCCTGCCTCGAATTCTCGCAGATCCACCCTGCGCTGAGGACCGTGTACGATGCGTACTCGTTCCAGGTAAGAGGGGGGATGAAGGAAGAGTGGTGCTTCACGGGGGATACTTGTTTGGGCAATAGTGGTTGAAAGTGATGGACGTGGGATTGAACGGTCTGCAAATATTTTTTTCAGTTGCTATTTTCGTATTTAGCGTTAATTGCGCTGTTTGATTGGTAGTCGAGATGATCTTTGATCTACGCAGGTGATCCCGGTGATGGGCGAGGTGCTGGCGAAGGACTACAACAGCTACAAATACCTGGTCGAGAGCATCCGACGATTCCCCAATCAGGTATGAAGATGGGATAATGCAGTGAAGACTTCAAGCTGCTAATGGACTGAAATTCTGGGAAGGTTCCGATTAAAATCGTGGTCGTGGTGTCAACGTTACTTGATTAGAAAAAATTGAGAATACGTTGCCGGTTGTATTATATCCGATTCGGTTGCGAGATCATGGTTGCAATCGGTCCTCAATTGAATTAAATTTTCTAGCAAGGGCTTTTCCTCACTTCACATTGATTATTAACGGAACAACTTTGACATCTTTATCCCATTGCAGACTGACTTCGCTGCGTTGATCTCATCGACTGGCCTACGGGAGGTTCGCTACGAGAATCTCTCCTTCGGCATCTGCGCCATCCACACGGCCAGAAAGTGACCTACCCGTCTGAATATCGATTGATTCATTGTAAATTACTGTAGATTATCGATTAATTTAGAACGTTTAACGATTCGTAGGCTATCGACGAAGTTGTTGTATTCTCTTGCCAGTATCTATGCACATAATTGATAAAGGTGTTGGGAAAGATGTGAGGATTGCCTGAATGATTGTTCCGAGTCGATACCGTGATACCTGCGATCTAACGTAGCCTAGATGCAATCGATAATTGATTATCCAGATGGGAGGCCGATCTCGTCTGTTGGTCTTCTCTCGTCGTCTGGTCGATCAGTCGATCAATCGATCCCTCCCATCGGCCTCCTTCGCCCTTCCCTCTTCCTCTTCTGCTCCTGCTCTTCCAGCCGACAGAAGAGGCCTCCACACGAGTGCAGCTGCACTGGCCAGGTAGAGATTTACATGATTGAATAAAATTAAAAGAAAATTCCGTAAAAATAAAAGCTTCGGCTAACTTGCTTGGTGCTTGCGTTGTTTTGCTGATTTGTGCTTGCGTTGTTTTGCTGATTTGAATGATAACCTCCATAGAATTGTATGCTTGAACCGAGTGTCCTTGCTTGCGTAGCGATGATTGAAAGTGAAATTTTTTAAAAATCTATCAGAATGTAGTCCGTCCCTCCGCTTTCCGATCGTGCACTTTTTGAATGGCTTTTCTCTGTAGCGTGATATCATAGTGCTTGATATTATGCATCAACTACCCTCTAACCATCCAAAGTGCTAGCCTAGTGTGCACCCCTAGCGATGATCCTCACCCTTTGCATGTTCCGAACGACGACGCCCGCGCCCCTCAAGGAGATCGGAGTGGTGCTGCCCGCGAGCGAGGGAGTGTACCAGCCGGGACAGGTGAGGAAAAGAGGGATTTTAAATATTCATTTATGTATTGCGTTTTTTTGGGTATTTGTTTTGGAAGAGAAGACTTCGCAAAGATTGTTTTCTCTAGATTCATGGGTATCTGTGGACAAGACGAAACCTCGATCTCCCAAACGGCTCATCATAATCTAGACTTCTTCTTCAGCTGTTCGTGCATCGTCTCTTCGCCTACAAGGGAATCATCCTCTGCTCATTCAAGACGAAAGTCATCGAGAAGACGGATAGCCCGTGAGTTTTTTTTTGTTGCACGAAAAGTTACTGAAAATTAGTTTTTGTTAACTTTCCTGTCAGTGTTCTATTGAAACTGATTCCTGAACGGCTTATTTGCAGGATCGATGAAACACGATTTTATGATTACGCTCGTTTGATTCGCTCGATATTACAGTAAATCTCATTGCAGGAAGGAGTCGATCATCAAGCGCGAGGAGACGCAGTACCAGGTGAGATTGGGGTTGTTGGTTCTGTTTTAGTATCAGTGAAATGGCATTGGAGTGATTCCCACGTGAGCTCCGTTCTTAACAACAACAAAAACTGAAAACTACGAATTGACCTAGGAAAGTTGGTGTTTGACGAGCGTTTCAAGTAGGCAGATTATTGGGTGTGGCAATCGTAATTTGTTATCTTGGATAAGCAAACTTGATCATCGATCTATCAATCAGGTGCTGATCCACCGCGGTGACTGGGCGTCAATGGGCTTCCCCGTGGATCTGACGGCGTATCTGGCAGAGAGCAACTCGTACGCCAATAGGGGAGAGAAGGTGTTCACCACGATGAAGTGAGTGGTTTCATAAATGTTGGGCAAGAGATTGATGGTTTCGTGGGTGGTGTAGAAGACTAGGATCATGGATAACAGTGATTGGTTGAGCATTGGTAACGGAAAAATTCGTTTTGTGGATAGGGGCGAGAGGGTATTCACGACGATGAAGAGAGTTGTTATGGTTTCATGAATAGTGTAATTGAGTAGGGGAAGAGTATGCAATGATAAGTGATTGCTAAATTTAGAAAAAAATCGACATTAGGGGAGAGAGGGTCTTCACGACGATGAAGTGAGTTGTTATGGTTTCATGAATAGTGTAATTGAGTAGGGGAAGAGTACGCAATGATAAGTGATTGCTAAATTTAGAAAAAAATCGACATTAGGGGAGCGAGGGTCTTCACGACGATGAAGAGAGTTGTTATGGTTTCATGAATAGTGTAATTGAGTAGGGGAAGAGTACGCAATGATAAGTGATTGCTAAATTTAGAAAAAAAATCGACATTAGGGGAGCGAGGGTCTTCACGACGATGAAGAGAGTTGTTATGGTTTCATGAATAGTGTAATTGAGTAGGGGAAGAGTACGCAATGATAAGTGATTGCTAAATTTAGAAAAAAAAATCGACATTAGGGGAGAGAGGGTCTTCACGACGATGAAGTGAGTTGAGGATACATGAATGCTACAAATGAGTGAGGGAGGGGCACGCCATGATAAATGGTTTGAAAAGACGCTTTAGAAAACTGTATTTCGGCAATAGGGCAGAGAAGGTAAGATTTCTATGAACGAATTGATCCAAAATGTTACTGTTTCATGATTGCTTCAAATTGCTAAACGTTAAGATCTGGAATAGCATTGATAGTCCAGCAATTCCCTTTTTGGAAGGAAAAAAATAGTCCCTCAAGTCAGAACAGCGTATTCCAAGTTACCCTCGAAACGCTTTGTGTTTCATATCCAGTGTAAACGACCCAAGTTATGAACCATTTCGATTTTGGTTTTCTTTCTATCTTTAGAATTTGCATATTCAGCGGCCTCGACTGCGTCTCTCACGCGGACATTCTCCCGTTCGCGGGCAGTGAACGATCGCCCATCGACCACGATCTGTTCGATCGCATCTTCCATGCCAGTGAGGCAGCCAGCGAGAGTCAGCAGGCAGAGGCCGGTGGAGTGCCCGGTGAGTAAAGAGAGGAAGGGGATGTGAGCAGTAAAGGAGTTTTGACAAGGCAGTGGTGGGTATCACAGGGTATGTATCAGGGAAAGCTGCCGAGCGAATATGATACGTGATACTGGGGTAGTTGGAATTAACATCGATTTCAATGCTTCGATACTGCCAGGTTGTTGTGGGTGTCATGTGAACCGTATAATAAGAGGCAACCATTGGGAATTGATTAGTGACACTCTGCTTCCAAAAATAATTTTGTTACAAAAGCGCGCTATAGGCAGGTTGTTGTGGGTATCAATAATAACTTATCATAATCGGAATGAAAGATAACTGATAAACGAGCTTTTTTTATTCTCAATAACGATCCAATTGCAGTGGTTCGATACAGCATCCGCAACGAGATCCGTCCGTTCTACATGAGCTCGACCCGATCGTGGATGGCTCCCTGCCATGTGAACAGAGAGACGAACGAGGGCATCGAGGTGATGATTAGAGGCTTTGTTGAAACTGTGAAGGAATATGAGCATTGAAAAATAGCGAACGCCCGTTTCATTTGTCACAACAATGGAAACGATCGCATCAACTAAAGGTCAAAAGCATCGCAAAAAATGGAAACTTGTGGATTAGCAACCTCTAACGAGGATTTTTCGATAATTGTCTCTAATGCAGACAAGATTTACAGTTTACAATTAGCCGATAACATCGACTGACTCGAAGATGCTATACTTCGCTAGCAAGCACTGATAGTGAATGAAGCACTTTCGCAGGTGACCGTGACGACATTCTACCTCGGAACGACGCTGAGCGGAGGACAGCCGAAGCACATGTGGAGATACGTGATGAGGTGAGGAGGGGATACGGTAATCGATCGCAAACTGACTTTGAAGTGGGTACGATACTCGATTGCATTCTCTGTTTGAGGGATTACGGTTGATTGCATTTTGAACAGCAAGAACAATGCGGTAGCCGATTTGCAGACTGAACAACCTCACTGGGTCCACAGTGGTCTTACGAGAGCACACGTACAAAGTCTACTCTCGTGATTTTGAGGGAATACGGTAGTCGATTGCATACTGACTTTGAAATGATTACAGTATTCGTACGCAATTTAAGTTTGTGCGGATTACGGTAGTTGATTGCAGACTGAACAACCTGACCGGATCGACAGTGGTCGTGCGAGAGCGCACGCTCAAGGTCTTCTCGCTGAACAGCATGCACCAGCTGGCGGGCCACGGTGTCGTCGGAAGGGTACGGTAGATTACGGTAGTACCGAGTACGGTAGTCAATCGATATTTGCAGCAGCCGGAGCTGACTCCCACTCGGCCGGCGTTCCAGTTCTCGTCGAACGTGGATCTGTCGCAGAGCAAGGGAGGCCACGTGTGGGGCAGCTTCAAGCTGGAGAGGGAGAACGGACAGACTTTTGATGTGAGAGAATTATTTAAAATTCAAAATTGTGTATTGATCCTTGAATGTTTGCTCAACATGCAGTTTTGCGTTTCTTCATTTAGATTACTTTCTGTTGCATGCATTGGCAGCATTATAGAATAATCTTCCTTGAATAAAAATAAAATA
This sequence comes from Pristionchus japonicus, assembly GCA_900490845.1. Classification (NCBI taxonomy): domain Eukaryota; kingdom Metazoa; phylum Nematoda; class Chromadorea; order Rhabditida; family Neodiplogasteridae; genus Pristionchus; species Pristionchus japonicus. Next base: position 76,254 of record LS499523.1, read on the forward strand.
ATGTACTCCTTTATGGTCAATTAATTTTGTTGCTGGTAAATACGCAGATGGTTTACGGTAGCTCCGTTATGATTTGATCCCTTTTGATCCGTATGGAACGATCGTTCCATTGTCGATAATTCAATAAAAATGTATTATCTCATTCCAGGTGCACATTCCTGCCTTCCAATTGGATGCTCCCCTCTCGGATGCCCCCATCGTTCCCTCTCCCGCCCCTCCCGCTCCTCCTCCTCCCTCTCCCTCCGCCCCTTCCCCATCCTCCTCTCCCGAGTGAGGTTAGAGCTGACTTGTAATCAGCCACCGATTCAAGGGTATTTAGTAGACTATTTAGAGCTGTTGTCGTTGCCACCCCTCCCTGTGTAGCCAATCGACTTTATTCGTGTGTATCTCAATATATCAGATTATGAATCACTATTATGTATAGAGGAATGTATGGGGAATAAATCTATGCATACTCTGGTTCTATGGTACAACCAATCGGAATGGCCTATGAAAAAGGAAAGGAAGGAATGTTGAGGAACATCGATGTATCTATATAAGTTGACGAGAATCAGGGGAGGGATAGGCGGCTATGGAAGAGAATCTAGAGTGCCAACTGCTGCTTGATGAAAGCAGTGACTAGTTTGTACGGTCGGGTCTCGAAGTCGAGATAGTCTTCCTTCGTGAGGGTCACTTGGTCACCGTCCATCCGATTGAGGAGAGTTACACAAACGATTGCGGCTGGAATGGATAGGATAATGATGATTAGTGAGACACAAGAAATTGAGACGCATAATCTAGAGTTCTTGATAGAATCGGTAAACGCAAATCGGTTTGTCAAGTTTTTGCGAAATCACGTGATTGGTCTCACTTTGCACTTTATCGAAGCGTTTTATCGCAAAAGCATCATAAGAAATAATCGAGATATAATCGCTCCGCTTCTTCTTTCATCTTTTTTGCTATCTCAAAGTGCGATCTAGTTTCACAACTTTTCTCTGACCTAACTCTCCTTGCTATGGTATCTAGTTTGGTTTACAGTATACCGCTGTGCCGTAGCCGGACTACGGTATTGATTGACCGTTACAGTAAGCACTTCTACCGCAGTACCCTGAATTACCCGTTCTACCGTATTTTGACTACAGTATCTCTTGGGTAGATCGCAAACTGACCGGGAATGCCGGCTCTGGCTGTGAACGAGGAGAAGCAGGTGCTCTCCATCTCGATGTTCCTCACTCCCTTGTCGTGCAGTTCGCGGAGGAAGGCGAACTTGTCCGTCGACGAGTAGTCGCAGAAGTACCCGTCCAGACGCATCTGCCCTGAATCAGGGAAGGGTTACGGTAGGGTACGGTAGTGCCCGAATTTTGATTGGTTATCATGAATTCTTTGAGTTTGGGCGACAAAGTCTTGTCACTTCCTTGTCTCTCCCTCCCTTTAGAAGGGCTCAAAAGTTCAGAAGAGAAAAACGAGAGAGACGAGGGAGGCGCGCGTGCCAAATCGAGTCTCGCTCGCGAGAGAGATAGACTCGTGATGGAATTGAAGGGCATCAGACTAGAGCCGGAGTTTCTCCGAACCGGGATTTAGAATAGCAATCCAATCCAGAACCGGAAATCAGTTACCGTACCCTCGTAGAAGTCGTCGGCGCAGAGGGTCTTGCCCGAGACCACGGGCAGACTTAGTTCTTCTCCCATCGCGAGCAGATCCTGCTGCAGCCGCTTGTCGAGGCGAGCCTCGCGACAGACCTGAGAGAAGGAGAGTACGGTAGAGATACGGTAGTAGTAATCGAAGACTGAGGGATAATGTAGGATACGGTAGATTACGATACCTTCTTGCCGGCGATGAACTGGACGTGCTCCTCGTTGAGCTCGCCATTGACGGGCGCGCTGGTGACCACGACCGAGCCGGGGTTGACGCCGACTCCTGAGAGGAAGAAGGTGATTGCTGTAGGATACGGTATCTCCAAATATCGGTTTTTATCTCCAATTCTCATGAGGTTCATTAGCAAATGACTGTAACGCATGATCAGCTCATGGTTGGGGATGTTTTCACTATTTCTTCATTGGTCACGCGAAAGTCTCGTAGTTTTTTGTCGTATCACATTTTGAGTGCATGACAACCGCAGATGTTTCTCTGGACAATGTTTGCAGTAGCGCGAAAGTAGCGACACGCGCTTTGCTGACGTCATTTCGATGTTTGAGAGCGGACTTAGAGGGCGAAAGGAGGGAGAGGAAGAGGAGTCTCTCGATTTCGTGCACTCTCTCACTGCTTCTAGTCGTGAATAGAATGCAGAATCGGTGCAATTGATGTAGGAATTTCTGCTAATCGTTGTGTTCAATAAGTTCTGGAATACAATACCTCCCGAGGTTCCGAGACGAATGAAGGTGACGTCAACGGCTCTTGCGTAGTGAATCAGCTTGAGAGTCTCGACCATCATGATGGAGAGAGAAGGCGCGCCCATACCGTGGTTGATCCACAGGACGGGTCCTGAAAAGAAGAGATTTGTATGAATGTATGCATTCTCGCGATTATCTCTAGTGTGCTCTTATGAACTGAAATGGGTACGTGCAAGAAAGAGTAGTAGGCTACATTGGATCGAAATAATGATATTTCTGGCGCGTGCCAGAGGAAATGTGTTTCTCGAAGTCACGAGGATATCAAATTCCAGAGGCATGTTTGTTATGGCTTTCTGTAGCAATGGAGTTGCGCGACTGTTGCGAACTATGATGCCTCCTTTGTGAGGGAATTTAAGAATATCTAAAGGAGAACGCGTCTTACCGGTCTTGTAGATGACGAATCGATCGGATCGGGAGAGATTCTCGGAGAGAGGCAGACCGGAATCCTTCGAGAATTCCTTTGCGTAGTGCTCGAAGCGAGAGGAGGATCCACCGCAGCAGACGTACTGGAAAGATCATCTTCATTAGTATTCGAATTTATGAGTTCATGTTGAAGGGGAAACGAGAATTCGGAGTGTTTCTTTAGAAAAGTTCGGTTTTCCGTTTGAAAATGATCCAATAGTTGAGGTAACACTGAACTCTTGGTTCTTCCGTGTTACCCGGATCCTATTTTGCCGATTTCAAAGGATTCTCCATGCTTGTTAACGGAATTGGAGTGTTTCCCCTTTTTTTGTGCCACGAGTTTCACTCGTTACCAGGCGATTCCGGATGTGTTTCGCTAATGTGCTCTTTTCCTTCGTGCATGTGACACTATTTGGATAGAAGCAGTCGAGAGAAATTACCCTTGAAGGACGACCGTTTATCGATGAGAGAGGAAATGGAAAGGAGAGAAGCTCAATGTTCCCTTCTACTCCCACTTTCATCATGCTTCTCTTTTTTTCTCCGTCTCTTTTGTTGGGCGAAAATAAGCACGTGGAGTCTATCTATCTATCTATTTCTCACAGAGAAACACCAGAGATACAAAGAGATCTAGCTAGCTGTGATTTCACCGATTGCAGTCAGATAGGAAGTCAATGATTGAGAGCAGAGTAAACCGAATCAGTTTTGTGGTTCAGAGCCTTTTTTGATATTCTATGGAATTGAAAAAGCTAACCTTGACATCTCCAAACAGCTTCTCCATATCGACCGCGGTCTTGGAAAGTCCAAAATGGTAGAGGAAGTCATCCTGATTGAGGTTGAGAGCCGAATTGGCGGAGTGAAGAGTAGAGGGGCAGGGAGTAAGGGCCATTCTGGAAGGAGGAGGTGATGGATGGACGATGAACGATGGAATGAGACGAATGAATCGGAGAATGATCGTATAAACTGTCTAGACAGGCAAAACAGAGGGCGGGGGCTTCCGACGCCGGAAAATCGCCAGAGGGAAGGAATAGAAAAGGGCTGAAACCCTTAGGGCAAGAGCGAGTGAGAGAAATGGGATTGGAGAAGGAGAGGGAGGTTTCTAGGAGAGTCTAGAAAGGGGAGGGAAGAGAAAGAGGGCAGTCCTATAGGAAATGGCTGCTGCACTGAAGAGGGGGAGGGGCTGATTCGGGGAAAGAGAAGAGAAGGAGGAGTGGGAAGAGTAGGAGGAGCCCTCCTCATCCGGTGTGCTCTCTAGTCGGTTGGGTAGAGTTAGAGACCAAGTAAAATTAAGAGACATAGAACATTGGTCGAAGTGGAGGAGAAGAAGAGGAGATGATTATCGGGAAATCAAACAACTCTCTGATTTACGGCTACCGCGTGGGGGATATTTATGAAAGACTCTCCATGTTTCGCATACTATCTCGTCGACTTGACCCCGCGAGAGTTGATAATAGAATGGTTCTCGGCGAAAAGATCTCGACTGTCCGTTGCCGACCTCTTGTATACAGTTCAACCATCAAAAGTAGACTTTCTTAATTTTGCACACTACCATCTTCGAACGGAGACGAGTAACTCTCGTATTCCGAACGCTACACGTGTAACGCAATCGATAAAACTTGATCGGGGGTTAAGGCGAGAAATCGTTTATACCACGAAGTGTTAAATGGGGTGAGAGATGCAGCTCTCTCGACTCGTGTGCGAATGGGGATGGGAATGAGAAGGAGGAGGGAAGGTCGAAGATCGATCTCTTAAAGCGAACACTCGAGAAGAAGGGAGAGAAAGGGATCATCACAGGGGAGAAGATGTGTGATAAAGTAGGAGTTGGAGGAATGAATGGAGTAAGATGCTTAGTCACTGGTCTAGCGAGGGGAACGCGTCTACAGGAAAGGTACCGTAATAGCAGGGTACGGTTACTACAGTAATCTCAGGGTGAATCTAGGTACGGTTGTTGTTGAGATGACACCGCTGCAGCATGTGCTGCTCCCGTAACAGATCCGTGTTGTACTGTAAGTTATCGATTGGATACGGTATTGATGGAGGAATACGGTACCTTGTGAAAGCAAGATATTTCCCGGTAGAGTTCATGAGAAGGGTCGTTGAGAAGGGAGCGAATTTCGTTCTTGCGAGCGGTCGAGCTGAGTAAGGCAAATGATTTGGGGTTCTAAATGCTGTCATAGTGACGTATTGTTGTAGGGAAGACTTCTTTCGCAATTTTCGAAAGATTCTGCGTCTCAAACGATGACGTATTGGCCAATGAAGATCTGCTTGCAATGCTTGTCAGTCTGTGATTGCAATGCAATGCAGAGATCCTTATCACTCTATTTGTTCCGAGTAATTATCTCGAATCTGGCCGTGATTTGTGTCTAGTAATGATGATTCCGAATTGATAAGGGGAGAGTCATCATCACACTCCAATTAAATATACTCGCGCCATGGTATGAATCGTTCGACGCTGAATCATTGGTAAAGGGGGTTTCATGATTCAATGATGTGGAAAAATATGACAAATATAAATTGTGAAGCATAAATTACACATTCGTGCCATCGAATCTGCTTTCGTGGACGAACTTCTGATTGTACTCGTCGATGGTTTGGGGCGCGTCTGGATGCAGCTCACATGCCGCCCAGAAGCCTTGTGCTGACTGGAAAAAAATCGATAATCTACCGTAACCCAAACGGATACCGTACATTGTAGTTCTGCCTCATCTTCTTTAGTCGTTCGATGATCTTCATTCCGACCGCATAGACCGGCACGACGATCTCATCCACCAATCCCCTCTCGTACTCGTCCAATTCTTCGTCCATCTCGAACGGAAGAGGGGCTACCGTACTCGCTACCGTATCCTCGTCGTCTTCCTCTTTGATCTCATCATCACTGCCGATTGATTCGAAACCGTCAAAGTCCATCAGATTGAGCCCGCCCTCCATGTTGCCGATCGCTTCGTCGATATCCTGCAATTCAATCGATAATTATGGTTACAGAAATCGATCTTGCTAGCGTAACGGGAGGAGAGTGAGTAGATACGTGTTAGTCTGGATCGATTATGAGTGATTGGAGAACGGGGATTAAAAGACACTATCTGAGAGGATCGACATGTTAGTGTAGGCATTTGGCAAAGTGCAAAATGCAACCTAAGCCCAAACTTGTGTCACAGGTAGTGCTCGATGAGTGTGCACGGTGGGTAGATTAGCTAAGCTACCAGACCTTTCCTGGGCGCGGGGCGGAGTGGCCTACCCAAGATGACGCAATCTGCTAAATCGCTTAAACGTGATCCAATCGATTCGGAAGTGGCATAGGCGTGTTCATCGTCGAATTCTAAGACACTTTCACCTCGGGGCGTTTTTCGCTCAGACTTCATCGAAAGCTGGAAATCGATACATTTGCAAACATTATTATTTTTTCACTCCTTTCCCTGTGCAAAGTAAATGATTTTATTTGCTCAATATATCCGTTGTGTGATAACACACTCCCAGTAAAAAAGGCGTATTAAAATCGGTCCACATAGGAAGTCAAATTTGCAAAAAACAACGGGCTTCGACTTCAAGACTTCGTTACATCGTTTTACATCATATAATACAGAACCGTAACGGAACTGACCAAAACCGGTACCGGGAATTAGTACATGGTGTAAAAATTTTTGGATACTGTAAGTCAAATCGTCAAACTTTTTCGCTTTTTTTTGCAAATTTGACTTCCTATGTGGACCGATTTTAATACGCCTTTTTTACTGGGAGTGTGTTATCACACAACGGATATATTGAGCAAATAAAATCATTTACTTTGCACAGGGAAAGGAGCGAAAAATAATAATGTTTGCAAATTCATCGATTTCCAACTTTCGATGAAGTCTGAGCGAAAAACGCCCCGAGGTGAA
>LS499523.1:84675-133818 GCA_900490845.1 Pristionchus japonicus
TGGATCACGTTTAAGCGATTTAGCAGATTGCGTCATCTTGGGTAGGCCACTCCGCCCCGCGCCCAGGAAAGGTCTGGTAGCTTAGCTAATCTACCCACCGTGCACACTCATCGAGCACTACCTGTGACACAAGTTTGGGCTTAGGTTGCATTTTGCACTTTGCCAAAACTTTTTTGATCCTCTCAGATAGTTTCTTTTAAATACTTTTTTTAAATGCGAATAAGTTCGTACCTGTGCAAATTCCTCATTTGGTAGGTTGAAGATGGAAGAGGATCGGGAGGAGGGAGCGAGAGATCCAGCGACCATTGGAGAAGCTGTCTCACTGCTGCCTCCCTTGGAGGTGGACGGAGCATTGGAAGGTGCTGCAGAGGCCAAAGATCAAACATATATGAAGCCTACGGTAACCTAGTATCGTAAACTAAAACGCACCTCTTTTCTTCTTCTTAGTCTTCTTCGTGGCTCCGACGGTGTGAGCGAGACAGAAGGGCGGATCTGCCGTGATCTTGATCGCAGTCTTGCACTGAACGCGCGTTTTTACTCCGTCTGAAGTGGGCTCAATTGTTATGCTAATTTAAAAGAAACTAATCGATTTTAAACTGCCATATGAACGAATGAACTAACTCTTCTCCTTGTCCCTCATATGGGCGCATTTCTTGTAGGGAGCATTCTTGTCCACCATAATATGCCAGATGCAGTAAGTGTAGCCATCGATTACTCGCTGTCTGCATCGATTCCCCTCCTTCTTCTTGCCTGAATCGGGACGAATTACCCTCATTTGTCTTTCTCTCAAAAGGGAAATGTTAAAGAAGCAAAGAAGGAAGTGTGAACTGACTCTCATTGAATACGCATTGCATATGTGGCTTGCCAGGGATGATTCGAGGTGGGACTTGATGCCGTCGTCGTTCCTTCTCTGACTCTTCCGCAACCTGAATCAATCGATATTCGACTGTACTCTACCTGATCGATACCATAACTTCCTATTCGATACTCACCGGTTCGTGGCTATCCTCACCACCCGATTCGTTGTGAGCATCCGAGGAGGAGTCCATCTTCTTGTGCTAAATGGATGAAATTAATAATCAAGTTGCAATTGCACATATATTATGCTTGCTAGATTGTTCGAATTTTCGTGGAAAATTAGTGAAAAGTTACTAATTCGATTTATCAGCTGCCTAGATGACTCACTGATTTGGCTTTCTTCTTCTGCTTGTGAGCGAATGAGAGTTCGTCGTCCATGAATGAGTCGAGCAATCGTTGGGTACTCTGCCAATCAATAATTATGATTAAAAAATCAATATTTAGGCTCACCTTTCTGTTCCTTTTTGGCTTGGCACTCGATTGGTCGTCGACCTCACCCTCCTGACAAGAGAAATAATGTTGTCATAGAAACGTAGCGAGGAAAAATAGGGAAAGAATGGGGAGTTACCTTTGATGAATCGTGCACGTGCGAAGAGGAAGAGTCCAAGTGCTCTGAAAGAGAGGGAGAAGGTCAGAGAATCGATGGGAAGGGGAGGAAATAGGAACAGTAGATCAGTCAAAGAGATTGGATGAACCGATAGAGGGTTCCGCTCTGTCCACGCTGTGTTTATACTATTCTTTGCTGATCGAGAAAGTCGATCGTTTTCCCGAGGGTGACTGAGCGAGGGAAGGGAGAGGAAAGATGGAGGAAAGAGAGGAAATCGTAGCAAATTAGCACCTTCCGCGTCCATTTCTTCGTGCTCGTCGACAGAAGGAGAGACGGCGCCATCTGTAGTCGATGGGGACGACATTGGAAGAGGAAGAAGTGGCTCTTGCTGCTGGATTGTATATGTCGCAATTTAAAAAGGCAATACCCAATAAAAATCGACTACTGTGGTCTGAAATCGACGGAACCGGAGTTCTAGAGCCGCGAAAAAGAAATTCTAAACACAGGAAAACATCCAGCAGCGCAGATGTTTCTGTCACAATGCGAAGTTCATTTGAACTTTGGCGGGTTTCCTTCTTATCTTACACTCGTATTCTTATCGTGCGTCCTCAGTACCAGTCTCCCCCACTCATTCAATCCACTCTTTAGACACGACGTCGCTCATTCGGACGGTGATACGGAGAATGGTCTCGACCGAGCTCTCACCCATCGAAAAGGTTTGTATACTGTACTTAGATGAAAATAGATATGTGTCTTCATAAGTCTTGTATCACGGGGTACCAATTCAAAGTCTAATAGACTAGAGATACGGCTAATTTAGACTTGTGAAGTCGTCCCCTGTGACTCGTTAGTATACTATTTTGGAATTGTTTCTCTGTGAGTGATCAATTCGTGACCTACAGGCTAAGCGGGACGCAGCGTATGCCTGCGCGAAGAAGCACGTCTATCCTGGCTGCAAATTGGGCGTGGGATCGGGATCAACGGTGAAATATCTGGTGGAGTACCTCGAACAGGCTTACAAGGTAAACATTTGATGGTAAACATTGCCATTGTTTTCCTTTCTCGTTATCGATTTTTGTGGTTGTTTTCCCTCAATCATATCGATTTCCGTCAGGCGGGTTCGCTGAAGGACCTGATCTGCGTGCCGACGTCGTTCATGACGAAGAAGTGGCTGGTCGACTCGGGTCTGCCAGTGTCCGACCTCGACGCGACGCCCGTGCTCGATGTCTGCATCGATGGAGCTGATGAGGTACGATTTGATTGACCATGTTTAAAATACGAATCCTATAATCTCAAATTTAAGTTGCATTCGTGTTTCACCACCATGTGAAATACCTAAAGAACTCAACTGCTTGATTTAATCGAGATTTTCTTCTTCAAAAAGATAACCAATCTTTCATGTTCAAGGAATATGGAAACTGTCAGTGGCTTACTCAATTGCATTTCCAGGTGGACGCGGATCTGACTTGCATCAAGGGCGGCGGAGGGTGCCTGGCGAGAGAGAAGATCGTCCAGCACGCATCCAAGAAGTGAGTTACTGTAGTTTGGTCTACCGTATCCTTCATCCACCGTATCCAATCAATGTTTACCGTAACCCCCTGTCAGATTCCTCGTGATTGCTGACCACACGAAGGAGGCCGTCTCGCTTGGCGATCGATACCAGTTCCTTCCCATCGAGGTACCGTAGTCGAGTTTGTTTTTACTACTATTTTCTCGAGAAATTCAAGCCAAAATCAGTTATGAGAGATCACACTCATTATTCGTGAAGATGAGTAGCCACAAACCAGCTAGGAAGGAATTATCACATTAGAAACTGACTGTTAGAGCTACAGCGAATGTGATGAGTAGTTCCTCAATAAAGAAAAATACTAGCTAACTTTAATACATCCTCAGGTGCTCCCCTTCGCCTCGACGCCCGTCTGTCTGGAGATTCCGCGTCTGCACGGAGGAACCGCTGGTATTGATTTTTTTCTCGAAAATACCGTATTCTCGGAATATTGTATGATAAATGCGGGGTATTGATTGTTAACCCGTATCTCTTGCAGGTCTTCGAATGGCGATGAAGAAGGCGGGTCCGGTGATCACGGACAACGGCTCGTACATCATCGATTGGGTGTTCCCCAAGCAGAAGAAGATGGACTGGAAGGCTATCCAGGTATGGTAGATGCATGAAATTTTCTAAATCGAAGAAGGCACTGTGTGGTTTCGTCGCAAGTAAAAGAAGAAGACTCCGATCATCTGATTAATAGTTTTGAGTAATTCTTTTTCCAAAAATTCAATATTTATATTTTTGTTTGATAGGTTGTTTGAAGTTCTTCGCGATCTCCAACAAATGAACTATTATCGTTTCGATGGTGTCACTTATTTTTCGCATTGAGAAAAATCGAATACTCGTTTTCAAATCAGTGGAGATTTGAGGCCGCACAATGTGTTTAACATTGGGCGTAATCTCTCACGGCTAATGATTTATACATCGCAGTTGAATAAAACACCATCAATCACAGGCTAAACTGGCGAACACTCCGGGCGTCGTGGACACGGGCCTCTTCATCGATGTTGTTGATGAGGTTTGTTATCATTTACATACTCAAAATAATAAACCGTTAAAATATAAACCCCTAAATAGAGATCTTGAAAGCCAGTAAGAATGGAATAGAGAAAGGAACAAGGAATAGTCCCTGTTCGGCCCTTTCCGAAGTTCCCATTTTTATTATTCAGTATGACTCCTCAGGGTATTAGCCAGTTATTGTTCCTCCGAGACAGAAGCGATGAATCTCCACTTTCGTATGCTCTCGTGGTCAGACGAGAGAAGTGTAGACTAATCAATCTTCGTCCATTGTAGGTGTTTTTCGCATACGCCGATGGAAGTGTGAAGAGCGTCTCGAGGAATGAGAGTCAGACCAAGAAGTGCTCCGACTCTGCTTAGATTAGACTTTTTTTTAAAATTTAAACCCCGTTTTTGTTACTTTCTGTTATTTTCATGTTGACCTATACACTCCACTCAAATCGCCCCGTTGTGAAATCTCTCCCGATTAGTTGTGCTCTCTCTAGTGCCATTCCATTCCCCCTCCCATCGCCCATTCCTACGGACGATTTATCATCGAGATTCAGATTATTGCTACAGAAGATTGAATAGAATAGATAAACTCGGATTATTGCATGGCCGCTTTTTGTACAAACAGTATCACAGGGAGGAAGGAATCGATGGTCTAATCTGCGAGGTATGTGGAGGATAGCTTTGGTCTTTGATCTACTCAATCTTCTTCGATTTCTTTGCAGATTTCTTTCTAGCAAAGTAGGCATTGTAGAAGAATTGAATGAAGAGAAGAGCGAATGTGAAGTAGATAAGGAAGGCCAGATAGAGGTTAGGGTAGGACTGTTGACAGCTGGAATTGATATTGATTAGGAGAAAGAGTAGAGTACGATACTCACGGCCAATCGTAGATTGACTTTATACGGTAAACGACGATTGAGATGGCAACACCGGCCAACATCTGGGTAGTCTGGATGGTGGTGACAGTCATTGAGACCTGGAATATCAATTGATTAATACTCTAACCCCTGATTACAGTATGCTACCGTACCCATCGAGGAAGCTTCACTCCGGCAGCAGCAATTGCATAGTAAGTGTACATGAATGAGTGGGCAAGGTAGTTCATGGAGATGAAGGCACGTCCGGGTGCGGTGTGCTCGGCTCCTGAGGGTAAATGTGTTGGATGTACGGTTGAAATTCATTCATTGTCATTTGTGTCTGTCATTCTTGTTTTGCTTCCAGAAAACGAATAGATTGAACGTTTCAGAGAGTGAAAACATCATAAGATTCAAAGCATGATTGATTCTAGAATTTTATTTCGCTGTGTAATTTTCGAAAATATTTTTTTTTCGAATTTCCAATACTTTTTCGAAATTCAAATTGTTTTCTGGAATGTCTCTCAGCTGTAGCATATTCATTCTCATTCTGAATGTACAACTAACGATAGTGTTCATATTGAGAGTGATTGAAAACAATTTTGAAATTTTTCGAAAAAAAAAATTTTTTCCAAAAATCAAAAAAAATTTTTTTCGAAAATCGAAAAACAAAAATTTCGTTTTTCTTTTTTCTTTCGCATTTATTTTCCCCGAGGGGAAGGGCCGATCCCAGAGGCAGTGCAATACTGGGCCGACCCGTGCTGAGCGAGGAGCAAGCCCCTGCAAACTCAGCCGGTTTCAAAAATCAGTTAATCTCGATGTAACCAATAGGTTACGTACCGGAGATTAAGCCGATAAGAACAGATACTACACTTTGATCTTAGCCAAAAGGCCGAGAAGCGATACTGGAGAGTCGAAAAATGAGAATGTAAAGGCAGGACGAATGCTAGACTCGCCGGGTAAGGTACCCCGGGGAGAGCCGGGGGAGTGGGAGAGAGCGCGCGGGCTGTCTGCTCGTCTAACCTCTCTCACACTGCGTCCACTCTCGCTCCCTCACTTTCTCTTTCACAATCTCTCTCGCTAAAAGTATCGCGAAATGAGTTTTTCGAAATTTAGAATTTATCGAAATTCATATTTTTTCAAAAAATTAAAAATTTCATCTTTAAAAAGTTTTATTTTATGTTTTTGCAATCTTCTAGCTTCATCTCTGCGCTATTCACTTCTATTAATGCTCTTACTTTACTCATCTACCTTTATGAAAAAAATGCATTTACTATCACTCAATAACAAGCAATGGATTTCATAAAAAAAATATTACCCTCTGGCAACCCTCTACATTTTCCCCTCTCTCCTTATATAGTTTTCTGCTTTCGAAAGTCTTCAATCCATACCCGAGTGCACCGTGTAGATAAGGACAGCTGCGTGGTGGTAATAGTGCAGGAAGATGAGAGGTTTCTTGCGAAGGACGATGAACAGAGTGTCACCGAGTTCGACGACCTGAAATTTAATGATTTATTTTCAATTATTATTAATATTGCTCCGCGTCCTCATGCATTCGTCCCTTTCCGTGGAAGTATTGTAGCAAAACAGAGGAAAATAAATTGTGCAAAACAAATAGCAAAGTTGGTGATAATAGCTGGATACAGCAGAAAGCTGGGATTATCTGCATTTATCCAAATGCCAGAATAACAAAAAGATTATACCTTCGAAATGGCGAAGAGGAGGCTCCAGAAGGCGGCGACGTCATTCGGATGGCAGGAGTAGCAGATGGAACGGTAGACGCCGTGCGTGTAGAGGGAGAGCAGGAAATCCTGAGTGAAAGACTATAGCTTTTAACGCAAAATCAATAATTCTGCATGGCTAAAATTGCATTCTAGCTGACTAAAAATCTACATAGATAGACTCACACTCAATTATTGAGTATGTACAGTTGTTGAAGTTGTTGAATGCAGATTTTCGAAACATCCGTACTCAGGAATGTGAAGGATTTACCTCCGAGAACCGCACGAATCCGAGAATAGAGAACACGGCGAGTGCTCCATTCCACAGCAGAAGAGGCGTCTTGAGATCGAATGCCGGTCTGTCCTGCAGGAATCTCTCGATCCCACGAACGATCGCGTAGTAGAGCACCTGGAAATCATTCCAGTATCATTCCATTCATTTGTCCACGAATTGTTTATCAAAAGGTCCGTGAGATGAACATTTTGAGTTCCGACTACATTTCCCGGCACATCACGGAACACAACGTGACAAGAAAGGGATCAAAGCTGTACACCTAAATCTCATGGATCAGAGAAACACACGAGACCACAGTTCGATCGCACTGGCCAAATGCGACTGCCTCAGGGAATTGTCTATCCCAATCCATTCGCAAACCATCCAGCATGAGAGAAGAAATGCACAAACTTCAAGCTATTCTATCTTACAATCGCGACATAAAATATCGTTGAACTCACCGAGATGGTCAGAGTATGCATCCAATTCATCTGCAGGAACAGCGTGATCTTCTCGGGCTCGTCGATCTTCTCGAAGGGAAGGGCATATCTGAATGTTCATCGTCATATATCCCATATTCGAAATTATATTTTTCAAGCATTGAAACGAATTGACAGTCTTTCTGTAGTCTTTTCAGTCTTCATTAGGTTCTAATGCGGCGGCTGCAAAACGGCGCTACCTTGCACCCCGTCACTCCCTCTCTGTTCTATATTTAGCTTCTGTTCGGCAGTCCTTTCCAGTGTCTTCTCGAGGCGCGAAAAAGCCGCTCGGCCACTTGACGAAAACAAATTATCCAAACTGAGAGAGGAGGCGGCAAGTGTGCCAAGACAAAGACGCGAGGAGCGAATTTCAAGAGAGTGGCAAGCGCCAAATTACGAGATACTCCCGAATCAGATGAACAGAGATCAGAGAGGGATGCATGACTTCGTTACTGTTCCGGGTACACTCCGAGTGCTGCGGTTTTTGCGGATTACAAAGACAGTCTGTGGAAAAGAAAGGTCTTTGTTTCGCGGTGCATCCTTGGAAGGAAATGCGGTGAAAAAGCGAAGAATGAGCAGTGAAGGTGAGAAAAGAAGGATGGTGCAGAGAAGAGAATGTACAAGATCTATCCAGAAGAGTATGCAAAAGATGGACCGTGAACAGCAGAAAATAGGTGTTTAGCTCAACAACTCACTTGTAGGTGTAATCACTGTGCAGTGTCGACCCGTTCTTGTATATTGAGAAGGAGTTCAGTTCTCGGTAGAACTCCATTACTGAATGTTCATCCGTGTTACAAATGGGCGAAACAGATCGGATGGCACGATATGAGTTGAAATGATCCAATTACGAACGTCAGATGGCAATCTACGTCACAAAAAAAAGTCTGAAGACCACAATGGATACAATTTCAGCAGGTTTTCATCCAGCTTAGGTTCTCATCCCTTTGCAGGAGAAAAGTAAAAGTGAAAAGTGCAGTCAATCCTAATCGCACTTCGAGAGTTATGGGACCTTATGCAAGGGAGAGGACCAGTCTGAGAAACGCTTCGGGATGAGGAAAGAATGGCCCGAGACTGGACCCGGCGGCTATTCAATCTTACAATCGCGCGGCATAAGAGCGATCAAAGCAAAAACGGCACAGTGAGCCAAGCGGGAGAGGCAAGAGGAACGGAACGAGAATGAGGCGGGTATCGGCGGTTGATCTACCCCGCAGGGAGACAATGCCTGTGGTTGACAGGCTGAACCAAGATGAAATATCACGATAGGGGGGGGGGTCAGGATGGAACTATCCCCCAAGTGATGGGATGGATGAATGAAAGGAAAAGGAGGTCGGGATTGGAGGAGAGATGAGAGCTGCTCTCTCTTCCCTTTCTTGGCTACTTTCTTGTATCATTCTGGACTTTCCCCTCCTCTTTCTCTCCTCTCCCTTTTCACTGCTCAACCTGTTCATATGGGGAAGAATCTCAGGAGATATCTCAAACATGCCACAAGCATTGGGAAACTTGGACACCTCCGCAATTTCCTTTGGCTTCCAACTTTTTCCCAACGTTCACATTTCACTTTCACTCCAATCATCAATTAGGATCAATCGGAACGGCCGATGGGGGCCAAAGAACAGAGAAGTTCCAGCAATGTTATCAACATCTTTCCCAGATTCCTCCATCACTCTCAACATGCCTTCTCCTCCCTCATCCCATTCAACTTCTCACTACCTCTTCTCTCACCTTCCTCCCCTTGTCAATCACTCACCCCTTACACACCACGGGTATGCAAATGTGTTGATCCCCCTCTAGTCGTTGACTCCTCCCCTCGACGGAGAGTCCTCTCTTCCCCCCTTCTGATTCGACTCCTCCCCTTTCCTCCCCCATTCCATCCTTCAACCATCATGCTCGGCGCTCAGGCCCTTCGCACCAAACAGGTTGGACTACCGTACACTGCTTTTTTTCGAAAACATTGTTGGCTTGGTGCCAGAATGTCACCTCCGATTAGAATTTTACTATCCAGAAAGCGGAGCAGAAAGAGAAGGAGAAGCGGCATCGAGAGAGGATCGCGAGCGTGCAGTTGGAGAGGGAGAAGATGCACAGAATGGCACGGTGAGGGACTGTTTCAGATTTACCTGGATCGTTATACTGAGATCTTCTTATTGTTAGTAGAGCGATAGAGGAGAGGAGCGTAGAGGGCGATGAAAGGTCTTTTTATCATAAATCAGGCAGAACACCTCAAACTTGGGCAATTAAACCTGGTTCATTTACCTTCTTCTCCGGGGATGGCGCTTTCAAAGGAAAAAGACGCGTGTAGATGGAAAAGCATGTGGTTTCGTTGATGAATGCTGAAAATGCAACCGGAATTAGAAGAAGAATTAGAAGAGTAATTATCGCGGAAGAAGTATAGCACCGTTAAAACGCTATGGGCTTTTGGAAGCTTTCTGAGAATTTACAATATACGGCAGAACTCTGTTGTTGCAACGTTGTTCCAATCACTCTGAAACTACTACATCGAAAAACCCGGAAACTTTCTACTCTCATTCAGATACCTATTCGTGCGTGCAAATTTAGCCTTTCTTTCTTCCTCCTTCTTTTTCTTCTTCTCTGACCTCCCTCATTCCCTTCCATCCCATTCCTCTGCCATCTCTTCATCATCATTCCATTATCTCCATTCTTCCTTCCCCCTTCTTTCTCTCATCCATCGACCATCTTTCCTCCCCTTCTCTTTCCTTTTTTAGTCTTACTCCTCCCCTGGGATCAATCGGACTCGACTTGTGCATATCAGGCCCATTTTTGAGTATTCTTGAGAGGAGGAGAAGAAGTTGAGAGAGACTCGAGACAAAGACTCCCCTTCTCCTCCTTCTCTCTTACGACGCATTCAACACAATCAGACACGCACATCTCTTGACTGGTAATCAGATGAGAGTTCACTTTCCCGCCCACTCATTGCTCTGTTTCGGTCTACGACCGACCGCTAAGAATAAGGAGATAAACGGGGAATGAGAGGGAATGAATGTATTTGAGGCTTCTTAGGCTTCTCGCTGACAGCTGATGATAAAAGCACCCTGGGTATCGGAATCCTGAGATTTATCTCCTGCGAGGAACGCGTGCGTTGACGGGAAAATGGCTGAAATTGGGGGAGTTGGATGGATGACTGCAAGAAAAAGCTCCGATTCTCTGCATTCCACCTGCTTTCTGCGGTCAGACAGAGCGAGAGACAATGGGAAATCGAGAGAGTCAGAGAACTAAAGGACTCGAGTCCTTTCTCGCAGCGGGGGAATGTCATCCATTATGACGAGGCCAATACATCAGAAGGGAGCTAAGGGAATATTGGGGAAGATTGGAAGGGAAGAAGGGAGATGAATTGAGAACTGAATGAATTATAGAGAGGACATGAATGATCTCGCGAATGAAGCATCGCTACTGCACATCAGAGATCAATCCGAATCGATTAGTCCGAGGAGAGGATCCGTCAAGCACCACGGAAGGTACGGTAGGGTACTGTAGGCGAGCGTGAATTGATTGAATTCACAGACCGTCCCTGAAAGATGCTAGAGACATCGAATATTCCATTGGTGTTCGGTCAGTATTGATTTACTGTTACAGTATCCAATCAGTACCATAATCTACCGTACTTCAGATCTCCATCGCGTTCTGATGATCTTTCCGTTCCTCAGCATCCAACTCGGCATCGGCACTCAATTCACAACGTGAATCTACTCCAGCCAGCTCCCCCGAAGAGGAGATCGATAAAGCTCAATGAGGTACGGTAGATTTCCAGTCGAGACCCAACACCCTGATTCAGGGTCCTCAACGATCCACCTCGACAGACTACTGTAGAGTGGAAGGGAAGAAGGAGAGTGGGAATCGATTTATGCGATGGTTGGGATTCTCATCCTCTTCTCAGCCAGACAAGAACAAAGAGAAGAGAAGGATGTCCACTTATTGATTTGATGATGATGACGAGTTGCCCTTTTTATTGCATGCAATCACTAGCAACGATTCATTCTGTGTGATTCTGTTGAATTAGAAGCCCGAACTCCATCCTTGAGCCTTTCCATTACGCACCCTCGTTAGGACCCTGCATTACATAAGCCAGTGCATTACGACCTCATTCAATATGACGCACCAAAGAGAGCGTTCCTCATTCGTCACCTTGATCTTTGATCTCATCCTTATCCCTAATCACCAATCTCTATTCTTCATCCGCCAGTTATCTGTGTACATTTCTCCCCCGTTGGCGAGCGATCTCCGGTCTTTTATTCCCCTCTGACATGCCCCTAATAAACAATACTACGATAAATAATGCGTCTATATTCCGGCCACGGCCTCATTTCATCATCTTCCCTTCCCTCATCCTTCTTGGAATATCCTTTACATGCACTATTGATTGGTTTCCTCTCCTCTCCTCCGTGTTCTTCATTCCTTCTCATCCTCCTCCCTCCTCCTACACCAAACTTCATGTCACTCGGCGCTCCCTCGAGAGCATTTGCTAAGAAAATAAAATGAGACTCGAGCCGTCGAAAGAAGGGAAAAGAAGAAGAAGAAAGAGTGAAACGGCCTTCTTGAGTATTGGAGAGATGGGAGGGGAGAATAATAGACAGGCTGAGGGACAATAATAACAGATGACGTGCAGATTGCAGTGAAGATTCTGCCTGATTTGACGCGAACGCTGCAATTTGGGTAAATAGAGACGGAGAAGTGTCATTCTGCAGCTCTTGCAGCATGGATGGTTATTACGACAGCTGGTTATTAGGATGGATTGATTGTGGTGAAAACAATGGCAGAAGATTCTGATTCAGAGAACCAGAACCTACATGGTTCAGGTTTCGCTCGATTTGTCGCTACTGCAGATCGTTAGTCTGTTGATGATGCAGTTCAGTCAGTTTGCAGAAGGAAATTGAAGACAACTTGAAGACAAGTGATCAACAAAAGTTAACGGTCGGTGATGAAAGAGTCGTAGACGCACAATTTCCCAATACGACATCTCGTTCAGAAATATTTTCTCTAATTTGGCTACGACCTACTCCTCATTGTCAATCGATAATCCCGTGGGCGGACGTCTTCTCAATCTACATCACATCCAAGAGAAGGGCCTAGAGTGGCATCTCCCCTAGATACTGGAGACATCTGACTGGTCGCTCGGATACGGATCCCGTTCCCCTCCTTCCATCCCCACTTCTTGCTATTCGCTTCTTCCAACTCCCCCTTCCTTCTCCCCATCTCTGGTAGATCTCATTTTACTAATAGTATTAACTACTAATTAGAATAATTATGCCAATTAGTCTAATTACAGAGAATGGAAGGAGTGACCGTCGATAATGGCGCAGCGGTGCACGACCAATCCGCACCGATCGATATCATCTTCGCCTACCCGATCGATCCGTCCCTGCTCTGCCCCGTCTGCCATCAGGTACCGTAACCTACCGTAGTATGAGTCTATCGTGAACTGACTACCATAATCCGCAGGCTCTTCGCTCGCCCCTGAAATTGCCCTGCGGCCACAAGTTCTGCCAGCAGTGCATCACCGTCTCAGGGTAATCGATTACCGTAATCTTCAGATTATCGATTGATTTCAGCTCATCGGCGACGTGCCTAGTGTGCCAGAAGCCGGGCCAGGCCGTGGCTGACAAAACCACGCAGAAGATCGTAAGAGGGCCCAGAGTGGGATACGGTAGATCGATCGATTGCAGGTGCAAGCGCTGCAAGTCGTCTGCTCCTACAAACACAATGAATGCCCGTGGAAGGGAGAGCTCAAGGACCTGCCGGTATGCTGTAACTACCCTTTTCAGGAGAAATCGATAATCAATAACCGGTTACGGTATTCAGGGACACGTGGCGACCTGTGAGAAGCGAGACATTGTGTGCACCAAGGGATGCGGGGAGGTGTACCAGAAGAAGAATGAGGTTGGCCATTATATCCTCTCTATATACTGTCATCCTTTTATTGATTTACTCTTTCTTCACTACTGGATCGAAGATCGAAACAAACTTTAAAAACGCACGAAAAAAAGAGACCAGTTCTTCATTCCGAGTTCCTTTCTCCAGGCCTACCACCTCGCCAACGAGTGCGGCAAGCGCAGTGAGATCTGTAGCTACTGCCAGAAGGATGTCTCCGCCAAGGGAATGGCCATGCATCTCAAGGTACTATATCTACCGTAACCAGCTCCAATAACCGCGCTACCGTATCCAGGTGTGCCTCTCCGCACCGGTCAAGTGCCCAAACCAGTGTGGACTGGAGAACGTCCGTCGCGAGGAGGTACCGTATCCATCGATCGATATTCGTAACCTACCGTAACCCAGTTGGCCAACCATCTCCCCGTTTGTCCTCTGGCCGGCAATGCCTGCCCGTTCTCCGAATGGGGATGCGAGTATGCCGGCGGTCGCGAGATGCTACAGAAGCACATCAAGGTATACTGTAGACGCCGATCGTCAACTGACTTTCTTCCAGGACGAGCCCATTCGCCATCTGGCCTACCTGTGCGACGGTGTGATCGAGCTGAAGGTTGGTATACTGTAACTGGCTAATCGATAACTGACATTATTTAGGCAATGCTCGCATTCATGCAGCTCAATACGGAGAAGATGATTCGCACCATCGGCACTCTCGAGACCAAGGTATCGATCGATACGTTACCGTGCTCCTACCGTATCCTCAGAGTTCCAACCTCGAGAAGATGTACGGTGCTCAGCTGGTGTGGCGTATCGACAACATCCAGCAGCGGATAAACGAGGTTACTGCAGCTCCGCCCTCTTATCGATTCGACCCTGATTCAGGCGAAGTCCGGGGCTCGCGCCACTCTCTTCTCGCCTCCCTTCATGAGTTCTCGACACGGCTACAAGATGTGTCTGTCGGCGTGTCCCTTTGGAGATGGACCCGGTGGGCGGAGTCTAGAGAGGGCGGGGCTTCATCAATTGATATTCAGCCCGTGGACAGTTCTTCTCGGTCTATCTGACGATCCTGCGTGGAGAGTTCGACCCGCTGCTGCAGTGGCCATTCAACCACAAGGTATACTGTAGTGATAGGGTAAATCGATAGATAACTGACTTATTTTTCAGATTACCATCACACTCATGGATCAGGGCGGCGAGGAGAGCGACCGCGTCAACGTCGATTACGTCATCAGACCATCGGCTACCAGGGAGAATAAAGTATGCGATCGATAACTGACTACAGTATCTTACCGTACTCCCAGTCCTTCCTCGATCGCCCCGTCAGCGAGCGAAACGCGAGTTTCGGTGCACAGAAGATGTGCCCACTGACCAGTCTCGGCAGCTACATCTTGGTAATCGATCGATATTCCCTGATTACCGTACTCTCTTCTCCTCAGGACGACTCAATCTTCCTCAAGTGCCTCGTCGACACCGAGACCATGCCCATTCTCTGAACCAATCGATAGATGGGATTACTGTAGTTCTTCTTGGGCGTAGATACAAACCGTATTTATTTGTGGGTGGTGGAATCGCATAGTTACAGTATACTTACAATCGTGAATAAACGATGGGCAATGGGTTTCTCTTCTTCACTTCGCTATCTTGTTCATCACATTCTGGGCCTGCTTCAACGTCCAGTAGAGGTCCTGCAACGAAAAGTTTAAATTACCGTAACCTAAACTACGGTATATCGATCAACCGTATCCTTTTGCCCATCACCAACCTGCAACTCCTCCTTATTCATGTTCAGTTTCAGCTCCGTTGTATCCACTTTTCCCGCTTCGAGCAGTTTGAGGGTGAATTCGCAGTTGACTCGGCCATTCTTCCCCACGAGCCCACTCGATCCACTCTGGAGATCAATCAATCGATAATTGACGCTGCACCGTACGCACCTCCTTCTCTCTCGTTACGATCCAACTCGAGTCGACTACGGTAGGATCAGCGTGGCGAATTGACGCGAAGTGCTTGCGGAGGTCGGCCAGGCGATTCTGATCGATTATCGATTGTTGATTACGGTAAGTCACCAACCTTGAATGGAGTGGTGAGAACATCGACTAAATCGCTTCTCTTCTCCTTGATTTTCTCACTCAACTCCGTGTCTGTCCATCCATTCTCCACTCCTTCCCTCCACACATTCCACACTGGGACTGCGAGATCGCGAGATATCGAGGAGGCAACTGAACGGATCGATTAGAGGAAATTACTGTAACAAAATACTATTGATATAAATCGGATGCATGAATACAGTAACTCACGAGTGGTCTCTCCTAGAAGTACAGCCATTAGGTGATTTCCGTCATCCGCAGATACGGTAGCTCCTTCGGGTAATCGATCGATCGCCAGTGACATACTACAGTAAGCTTTATAAATGGTGAGAGATGACATTCGAATTCCAGATAAATTATGACGTTGTTTACATCTTTCAACACTGCGTTCAACCAATTTCTTTAAAAACGAACAAACTTTATCGTGCATAAAATCATCTAATAACGAATATTATATCTACGATAACTCTACTTTGATCACCGATAATTCGACGAAATTACTTGATATCATGAACAGGAACAAGGAAACAAACTCAACGAAGATCCTAGAAAGAGAGACCGTATGAAGTCAATCGATCGATAATCTAATCAATCGATAATCTACTCATTTCTCCTCTGATTTCTTCTCTTCTACAACTTTCTTTTCCTCTTCGACCTTCGGTTCTTCCCTCTCTTTCTCTCCTCGATTGATCAACTCCTCGTCGATTCGCTCCTTTGCTCGGTAGATCTCAAATAAGATTATAAAAAATTTACCGAATCAATTCGCTGATTACTTCGATGTTTCAATAACTAATGACAACAGGGAAATCAGTGCATTGATAGTCAACGTCCATCATGATCGGGAAAATAATTTCAGCCGAATATCTCACCTTTGACTGCAAGTAGAATGATCCACTCTTGGTCTTATCATTCAATCCGAACAGGAAATCGTATCTCTCCCTCACTTCCTTGTCGTTCAACGGCTCTTTCACGTCAAGAATCTTCAGTGATTCCTGCAATTATCAGTTTGTCAGTTTCAAACAATAAAATATTTTCCATATACAATTTCATCCAAACAATCCTACTGAATTCCCGTCGTGCATTCGCAAGGCTGATTAGAAAGACTCGTAAAAGGTACACTTTTTTATCTAATTACTTGCATGCTTCAACACCAGACTAAAACACAGAAAATTGGGCGCTGGCAATGAATAGATGACATCGCTGTAAAACCAATTTCAAAGTTCGATACTCTCCTACCGTACCTCTAGACTGATTCCCAATCGTGCATTGGCATTCGCATTCTGTCGGGTGTCCTCTCTGCTCGCGCCACTCGACGCAGCGTGTCGCTCCGCCGCCTGCTGCGTCGCTGCAAGTTATTGATTGATACCGTTAGACTACTCTGAACCTTTACAATTCAGCAAGAATATTTTCCAAATCTCAATTGATCTTTGCGTTGTTAATGATGTTTGATCGTTGGACTAAAAACTCTCCGCACCCATTCCCACAACCCACCCTTCATCTCCTCCTTGACAGCCTTCGTAAGCGCCTTTCCGAAGGCCTCGCCGGCCGCCAGCGCCACCTTCACCATGTTTCGCCACACCATTCCTGATCCTGACCGGAATTCTTATAAATATGTTTCTCAATTAAGGCAGGAACTATCGAAATCAAAGTATCAAATGGGCATGCAACCAATACTTGAAACACCAACCATCATGAATCAATCAATCAACATCTTTATCTCTAATCACTCTTTCAACCCGCCAACAATGGGATTCCTCGATAGAATATACATCTCTGCACTCGAATCTCTACTCGCTTCTGGCTTCACGAGTCTCACTGAGGAGAATGCCTCCTTTAGCTCGGCCATGAACTGCGATCGCTCCGCACCGTCCCAGATCTGATAAAGAATCGATGATTGAACAAATATAGAAACCCTTTAACTAGAGTATTCTCATCTATCTTCTGTGAGATAGATAAATAGGCACTACCGTAAACCCTGGACTACAGTTCCTTAATTCGAACAACCTTACTAATCAATAAATCGAGCACGACCGTAATCTCTTGACTACCGTACCAACCTTGCACAGGAATGCTCCTTCTCTCGCAAGCGGGATGGGCGGGCGGTCTCCCCGAGTCAGAATGAGCACCATCCTGCACAGCGAGATCAGTCGGATGTGGTCCGTCGCTCGATCGCCTAGCAATTAAGAAATTACACTAAATTCAAAATATGGTTTGAAATGTGAATTGCAACCGATGACAAAGAATAATTGACAACCCTCAACCGTCATACTTTAATATAATTTCTTGAAGCTCAAATGTGAGCGGTATCAACTAAATGATTTGGTATAGAAAAATACACCAATTGGCGACCTTCATTTGTTTTTTACCATTCCCTTTTTAAAAATTTTCTCATATTACAACCGTGGAAAGCGAATATTGATGACCCCCGACCGTCCAAGTTTATAATTACTCTGTGTAACTCGAACCTCAATACGATAAGATCAACCCTCACCAGTGGGCGATGGCGCCATATCACTCAGCACGACATCGACACTCCTCCCCTTCAATGCTTCTCTCATTGCATCGTGCGTCTTCCTCTCTCGGATGTCCATCGACGAAAGGAGGGTCGCACCGGGCAGAGGCAGCATCGCCTCAAGTATGAAATTCTCAGTAAAGGCTTCGTGTTTCAATAGTATGCCAAAACACTCCGAGAATATATTCCCCAATGGTAAGTCCATCTTGAATTTAAAAAAAAATCATCAAAACCTGCAGATAACGTGCACTTTCATGTTTCCAACGCCCTTCGGGAGCATGTACTTGCGATCATCGATAATAACAGCCTGGTTTAGAAAGTATAAAAACAAAATTCGTACCTGTAGATCCACTCCTACAACGAGTCCTCCCTGGCTCCTCTCCACGGCGACTTGCGACCACGACCCGGGTGCCGCACCCACGTCCACCACCGTACTACCTGAGACGGCAAGATGGATTACGGTAGATTAGAATGCGCATTCGTTTTCAAAGGCAACCTGTCTGTTTTTACTTATTCTTACTTATCTGTTTTTACATTACCTATCCTCACACTGCCATATTTTCCCTAGTGAATGAAACATACACTCGATAAGAGATTTGATGACAAAACCAGAAGGCAGAGCTACAGTAATCCCCACACTACCGTACCTGGCCGGATCAGCTTGTGCTTGTCATCGATTTCTATCAGCTTGAAGGCGCTTCTCGCTCTGTAGTTGTGCTCACGAGCCGCAACGCAGTACGGATCCTCTGCCTGGGAATCGAAATGAGTTTACTTTACAATCACTTTAATGTTTCGATGGCAGGTAATATCAAAAAGAGAACATTGACTATCATTCATGACCACATATGCTTTATACAATAATAACTAACTGATGACGGTCCAAATAATCGATAAAGTCAATCGTACCTGTCGCTTGAGATACTTGGCAGTCGTTCTGGCGGCCTTCGAGGCCATTCGTCTCGAGACGCAGAAGAGTTGCATTACTGTAGCTACGATTAGAGACGATATCGATCGACCGCTTAAGATATCTCAAAGGTTCCAAACCCCCAGCACCAAAACAACGATTGATCAAGGCAAGTACGCGATTTATGGTTGGACACTACTACAAACAACGTGAGACAATCAACAAGGAATGGCTGTGTGATATGTACAACTGGGTGAACTACCGTAGTCTCTTACCGTACTCTCTACTCTCTCGGGGTGAGACACTTATTGACGGCGTAGATGAGATTGGAGTTCTCCATGGCTGCCGCCACTCTCTCCTTGTCTCTCAATTGACGATTGATCGCGTCCTCGGTATTGTGCGTGCCCGGAGTGATCGAGACGATTACCTGATGAGGGGATTTTTGATTTACTGATCAATATGGAGTGGTAAATTAGCAATCCTAATAATATTATGGAGCAAACACTGTCGGATCTTCAAACTACTCAGAGAAACATTTCACGGATAACACAACTCACAGTGGTCCTTTGTTAGAGGTCAATAGAAGATATTTTGACACAATAAAATAGAAACCTTGACGCGAGGATGGAGCGATCGGAATAGCTTGACCCGAATGGCAAGCCCGATCAGAGTAGCCATCGAGCAGTGCGGAATCGTCGGCGTGAATTTGACCTAAACGAATCAATTAACAATATAAATCAACGGTGCTACTTCGAAATGATGATTTTATTGTTAATTAACCCAACATAGAAAGAAGTAAAGATTGTGATAACGTTTAAATGGAGTGAAGCGTTGATGAAACAGTAAACTAACATGGACGAACTGCTCCCTCTCCGTTTTCTCGACAGTGATCAGTTCCTCCTGAACGACGTTGAGCTGCTCGAGTGTCAGTGGATGCTCGGGGTCGTTGATGTCACGGATAAGGTCGAAGATCTGAGAAAACGAAGGTAAATCAGGTGATTTTGACAAGTTTGTTGCGAAATCACTCTATCACTTGTCGGAGTTTTCAAGCTTTAGTTCAAGGTACAATGATTTAACAAGTGTTAATTAGTTTAATGATAATACAAACTAGAACATACCTCTCCAGCATCAATCTCGTCGACTTGCGTATCGTCAAAGATCGCCTTATCCGTCTTGGCGCGTTCCTTTGTCTGGTAGATCACCGGATTAGCGTTGTCGAATTGGGTCATGGTGCAGGCCTGTGATAGGAAAAAGTTAAGAACAAAACAGTTCGCATAATAACAAGAAACAACGATAAACACAAGGAGGTCACGAAATCATGAAAACAACGGCTCAGAGTAACCGGAATAAAGGACGAAAAGTATCGTACTACTCGAGCTAGAGCATCTAGTTGGAGCAGATTTCTCAGTATTTATTTTCTACATCAAACATGATTTTTTTCAATCTCAAAAGATAATCACAAATATTAATCGAAGCATTCACAACTTTGCACTTGCATCTTATTTATATCCCATTCATCTAGATTCAATGCACGTATGTTCGAAAATAGACGACAATTTCGTTCCTTCCGGATTTCGGTACAACCTTTTATCAGAACGTACTAATACAATAATAGCCACGAATGTGCCACAAAACCGTGATCAGTCCATTACGAATGTCTCTTAATCATCTGTCCACTTAATAATTTTCCACGCATGCCGATTTCCTGCTTCTCTTCTTGACTACGAATAAGATAATCGAGGGACTGAGGGAATTCTGCAAGAGTTGGTAGGAAAATAAGCTAACAAATCGGTTGTGAATAACTGCACACCTTGAATGTTCATGTATTCAGACAGCTAATGTGAATCTTGTTCTTCCCAATGAAAAATGAACTCCGAGAGTAGATCGGAGACACTGAGGTGAACACCATTAAACATCGTTAGATGAAGGTTCGACATTACAATGACACGTATAAGTCAGAGATGGGCATACAACGAGATAGGCAAGCTCGATCAATGAACATGAGAAAGACTGAGATGAATCATTCGGCACTATGATGGAATCAGAGCAATTTCCCTAACTAATGTGCGCATAAGTGAGATCTTTCCGAGTTTACAGTCAAGTCCCGCCCCTCTTCTCCTCCTTTCAGAGATGACATTTCGTCACTTTTCTCTGACTGAGAAACAGCCTCGACCCCTTCTTTATGTGACTTCTACACGAGTAGAGTCGGCCTTTGTGTCCCATCTTCGAGTAAACGGATGAAAGAACACGATGAGTCAACGAATAGCCAGCGAATCAACAAAAGAAGAAATGTAATTACGACCGTCTATTCCATCATATCGGCTCAGCTACCGTTGTCTACCGTTTCGATATATTCAGTGCTTCTTGCTCAACCCATATTGCGTACACGACACTTTATTCATAAGTTCCCGTTCTCGATCGATGGCTATTCCAAGTCTCTTCATCGGTTGGCTCAGTGCAGTTTGGTG
This sequence comes from Pristionchus japonicus, assembly GCA_900490845.1. Lineage (NCBI taxonomy): Eukaryota > Metazoa > Nematoda > Chromadorea > Rhabditida > Neodiplogasteridae > Pristionchus > Pristionchus japonicus. Next base: position 105,808 of record LS499523.1, read on the forward strand.
AAGTCAACCTCGGGCATTCGATGCGGCACCTGAACTTTGATCTTTGAACTCTGATCCTCGCTCTTTGATCTCCCTACCTGATACAGTGTATCTTCGTGGGGCGCATGTCTCGATCGAACAGCGCCCGTCCGCATCTTTTTCACAGCGTCCCTTTGAAAGAAACAAGTCGGTTACAGTATCCTACCGTATCCCAAAGATACAGTATCCCAATCTTTCTTACTTAGTCTCATGCATCTTCATTCCCTCGTTCTTCTTGGGGGCAGGGGCTGCGATCCCTTCGTCCTTCTTCTTCTTGTCTCCTCTACCAGACACAGAACGAGCAGACTTGTGGTCCGCCTTGGGTCTGGAAGGGGTACGGTAGGATACTGTATTCCGAAGTTTGATCTTTGATCTCTCAACTCACTTCTCCTGTTTCGGTGCAGCACTTGCAGCTGTCGGTTTGACCTCCTTCTGCTCCTTCTCCTTCGGTTTCTCCTTTTCCTTCTCCTTCTCTTTCTCCTTCTTCTCCTCCTTCTTCTCTTCTTTCTTGCCCTCTTTCTCCTTCTTCTTCTCTTCCTTCTTTCCTCCCTTCTTCTCCTTCTTCTTCTCCTCCTTGTCATCATCCTCCGAGAATTCGTCCTGCAACGAACGGGATACCGTAATGAATCAATACTCAGATACCGTAACCCAATCAATCGATAACTTACACTCAGCACATCGTTGAAGTTGATGTACTCTCCGTTGTCTGGCTTCGGAGGCATCAGTTTCTGATCAGCCGCGAGAGGAGTGGCACACGGTAGCTGAATGATACGGTAGTCGATCGATAACTGATGGATACGGTGTACCTCCGTACTCGGCGTCTTTCCCACGTTGTCTAGACTTTTCTTGTCGCTTGCGAGATCAATCGATGGAATCTTGGCCGATTTCTCCTGAGATACGGTAATCAATAAAGTCAGTCGTCGGTTCGAACCTCGAGCGTCTTCAGTTTCTTCTCGCTTGGATCCTTCGTTTTGCCCTCTTTCTGGAAAGGGGATGGATATCTTCCATCGATCAATGGGGATACTGTATTGAGCGCTACAGTAACCCTATTGATTACGGTATTGCATGGATGTAGTATTGATTACCTCCGTGACCAATCTTGAAATGTCCGTGCAGGACGCAGGTTTCTCCGATACATCCACATTCTCTTTCTTCTCCTCCTTTTTCGCTTCTTCCTTTCCCGATCCCGAGCTGTTCGTCGACTTCAGCGAAACATTCGTTTTCTGCAAAGATCAAAGATCATTCTTAAAGATCGAAGATCATCCCCACATTCGATTCGGGCTGCTTTGCGTTGCCGTCCGTTGGTACTGGCTGAGATGGTGACGATTAGCATAAATAATTTCATAAATGGCCTCACTTTCCGTTTGGAGACCGTGCATCCCATTGCGGGAGAACCGCCCTTGACGAGGTGACGAGTAGAGAATGAGGGAAGGAGAAGAGAGGGGAGGAGAGGAGAGAGGAGAGGGGAGAAGAGTGTAGGAGGAATTGGATTGAATGTAAATTGAGTCATTTTACATTGCATTGTTGGAGTCTGCAAAAAAAATTTCTCTTCGCATGTTGTTTTGTCATAACTAGCTTCCTGCGGAAGCTAAGCCCTCCGGGGGCGCCTGCCGCGGGCTGGGCCTCGCTACGCTCGACCCCCTTCGCTCCGCGGTCGGCTTGCCCCTGCGGGGGCGCGCCGACCGCTTCGCTAGCCGCGCACGGCCACGAATGAAATGATTCTCCCTTCTCCCTCTCCCTAATTGGATCATCTCTCCCTCTCCCCTTTATTGCCTCGCTAATAGGATCAAACCCCCGAGATTCTTCGGACAAGAAAATATCGAAACGCGCCTATATATAGGGCGACGGGTAGCGTCATTTGAATCTCAGTCGATTGGGGATTCTGGAGTTGCGAAATGGGTCACATACGAAGTATCTAGCTTCTGGATAAAACAATGAGGAATATGGGAACGAGAATATTCGATCCCCCTGACCGAACTTCTGGACAACCATTTATCACTTAGAGCAGAAAATATGAGCGAGATTACAATAAAGGTTGAAGTGAATTGGAATCCTACTCGTCTCATTGGGAAAAAAACAATGGACAGATTGGAAAGGTTAGGCGAACGCAGAAGAGTAGGGTTCGAGAGAACCGCCCTCTGAACCAATGAACGGGTTGATGATTGAATATTCGAAAGAGTGGGAGTGAAGCGGATCAGGTACCGTAGAAAGCTGTGAAAAAAATGAAAAGACGCAGGAATTCCTGAAATGAGTCCATTTACTGTCATTGCTCACATGCTTTTCGATTTCCTTTTCTTATTTTACTTTTCCGAGCGCTCACCTTCTCAGTCCTTCGCTTCGCTCGTTTATTAGCCATCTCTTGGTCTTCAAATGAAGAATCAGTTCCGAGTGTAGATCGGAAATACTGAAATGTGTATGAATTTGTCGACTAATGTACGAAGTTCAGAGATTTGAACAGAGATGATTGACGAAGAACAGGAATCTGTCGAAATGGAAAGGAGCACGGCATTATAACACCAAAGAACAGTGAATACAACTATAATCACTGTGAGCACCCCAGACACTGAACCAGTGGAAAAATGAGTATCTGTTCGCAGTTACCCGGCAAGCTCCGCCCCAAAAACTGGCTCCACCTCCTAAGTATAGATCAACAGACATAAAGAAAGTGGAGGAGCGTCTGGTGGGAAGTAAGAAGATCTGTGGAACAGGTGTGATTTATGAGCATATAATGTTGATATGTGATACTTATCTTCCCTATCACTCGTTACTGTTGCGCAATCCACTAGTCTCTTCTTAGCAGAAGAAGATCTATAGTCATGGGTCAGTTTTTTTTAAAGAGAACAGATGGCATTTCGTCCCTCTGGGGCGGTATTCTTTCGTCAAATTCGCCCTTGGCGAAAACATTTTCGCCCTGGCGAAATTCATTTCGCCTGCCACATTTCTCGCAGCGCGGTGGGTGGAATGAGAGAGGAGAGGGCGAAATGAGAGAGGCGAGCGAGCAGAGAAAGGAGCCCCTGACCCTCTCTTGATCTGCCCGACAACACTTGCAACACGAGTAGAGTCGGTCACTTTGTCCTATCTTTGAGTAAATTCAGAGAGCGATGACTCAATGTATGGAAGACACCGAGGGAAGGATTAGGAAGAAACTAGTTTTGATGAAATTGAAAATTGAGACAAGTGTGAAGAGCGTGTGCTCAAACGAAAGTCATCTGAAGATCAGTTCTGTACGGACTTCCGAACAACCATTTATCAGCACGAAAATTAACGTAATTATCTACAATGTGAACAATCATTTCATTCCAATGTGGGAAATCATCTGGCACTATTACGAACGATACACTTATCACCACGATCATTATTCAAGCCCCTCTCATTCTGAAAGATAACATCATCAATTAAATGATATTCGTTTGACGCTCTTAATCACATACCCCAACCTCAGTGAAGAGGATCTTCATCACACCAATCTCCTGTCGAACCTGGCACCTCGATATTTAAAAAAACGAACGTGGTAGATACCTCAATAATAAAAACATTGATAAAAATCCAAACTTGAATTAATTATACTTTGCTCATCGCAAGGTCATTAGAAATACAACTCATTTTCAATGAATCCTATAGGCTATAGCATTAATCAATCTTTCATTGATTCTACCTCTCCTTGCCCACCTTATTGTACTCATTGATATATAAATACATACAGCTCACTAGGGTTGGTGAGATCGGGCAGTGCAGTGCTCACCTTGCCATTTGTAATCTTATTCTCCATCTCATATTCTTCATAGGAAGAATGATTTCCGAGAGTAGATCGGAAAACTAAAAGCACATCAATTTACTGAAGAATTGAGAGGGAACGCGAACACTACAGAGAGAAGTAGTGAAACATTTTAACATCTAATTAGGATGCGAGAAGGAACTCTCACTGTGCGCATCTCAGGCAACACTGAACCAGTAGACAAAGAAGTGCCAACTCTCTTGCTTGTCACCGTAGCCCCGCCCCTGCCACTCTAGAAAGATGCACTAAAGACGCTCCTTCTTCTTTCTGGGGTGGCATTTCGCCACGGCCCCTGTCAGAGAAAGTCTTTCTCTATTTAACCGCCAATGCGTGTAGAGACGGTCTTTTTGTTTCCAACTTTCGTAAACGAAATGAAAGGACACGACGAGTCAAGGTGTGTGAAAGCAGTGGCAGGAATAATCGGAAGGAATGGATAGAGTTGAAAAGTACGAATGAGTAAGGTTAAGAAATATCAATGGAGAGTATGTACGTGAAATTGTTTTGCCGTGAGAAATCAACTGCACATTACATAATATTTTATTCAGCATTAATTTGGCTTCGTATGACGGGATCCGAGTATCGCTGATGATGCTCCGAGGATGATCGTGGACTGCAGAGGCTTCACTGCTCTGCAATCGATCGATTGATCGAGGAGCACGGTAGGCTACGGTACCTTTCCCTTCATAGTCTTCCACTGCATTCTCGATCGGAGTGCACGAGAAGGCAGAGTGAGTAGTGGGCGCACCCTGGAAATTAAGTCTGAAGATTAAAGATAAAAGACCACAGCCAATCAACCTGGTTGGCCTTGATCCATGGGGCGATTCCGAAGACGTTTGCTTCGAGGTAGAGATTGGCCGAGTTGAGATGGTTCCAGATTACGTCGTAGAGCACTTCTCCACGACCCTTCGTTTTCTGGAAAAGATCAAATATCAAAGATCAATTCAATGACTTCATCACTAAGCAATCAACTGCTTTACAAAATTACAACTGACCAGCATGAGTGCCAGTATGTGGAAGAACTCGGGCGCCAGAACCTCCCTCGTCGCCTTCAATTAGATTAATTAATAAAGCTAATTAATTAGCCAATTACCTTCCACAACTTTCCCCTGCAGAACGCCCTCTTCAGCTTGAGCATGTCAGACTCGTAGCTGGGATTTCCGACCTGCATGTTCCAATTATTGATTGATCTTTGATCCATCTACCCTACTCCACTACCGTTTCCCTTACCGGCGTGAAGTCCTTGTTGTCGGGATGCCAGGGCACCAGGTCACGGTTGTAGAAATCGGCAATCTGAAGTTGATCTTTGATCTTTCAGAGAAGTTGAAGGCTTCTGTACAAGAATCGTACTGTATTCTAGATATTAATCTTTGATCTTTCTACCGTAATCTCTACCGTATATACGCGTATCCACTCACGCAGTACAGCCAACTCTCGATATCGTCCTTCTTGCTGCCCTCGAAGTTTCTCATTCGTCCTCTCGGAGCGTACACCAGATTTGTCGTGTCCGAGCACCTACAGTACTCTATTGATTACCGTATTCAGCTACAGTATCCCAGGATCGATACATATGACTACCGTACTTCGGTATCTCCTTATCGTAGCTCGTCGCATGCTCGAAGTTGGCGATCTTCACCACTCGACTGCTTCGATTCGCGCCGATGAACATGTTCTCGGGCTGGAAAATCGATTATCGATTTTCGGATGTTACGGTAGGGTTACAGTATCTCACCCGGATGTCTCCATGGACGATATCGACCTTGTGCAGCATCTGAATGCCGAGGAAGGACTGGATGGCGAGACGATGGGCGAGTTGAGCACTGAAGTGGAGTACGGTAGGAATACGGTAGCTACCGTAATCCTCACGTTTTGTCCTCTTTGTCCACTTCAGATAGAAATTGAGAGACCGAGATGTACTCCTCGGGAAAGACGAGAAACCGCCACGGAGAATGGGCACCCTGCGGGGTTACGGTAGGTTACTGGTTCAGGATTACTGTAAAATTCCGTACCAGATCAGTGCAGAGGAGAATATGGTGGACGGGCAGGCCGTTAGGCAGCGTGAGGAAGATACTGCGCATGGTCGCCTCTAGCTGAAGTACGGTAGTTGAATGGGATTACTGTAGCCATTGATCGATAACCTCGAATCTTCTCGAGACCGTAGCCCCTTCTACGTCGCACTTGTCGAATTCCATTCTGCAATGAACAGTCAGTTCACGATTCGAAATGTATTCCGGATACCGTACTCCTACCGTACCCCTACTGTAACCCTCACCGGAAGGGCAAGTGATCGCTTCTTCTGATTACATCGTAGAATTCGCTCCGATCGTCTTTGCGTTGCTCCGTTTTCAGGATGTACCTGAACGGGTACGGTAGGAGTACTGTAGCTTTGGTTACGGTAGATGTCGATCGATTGCTCACGTCGTGGCGGGAGTTGCGATGACTTGGTCCATCTTGGCGTTTGAATCATCGGCGAAGTCATCGGGAGCCGGCGCCGGAATGTCACTGGTGTCGTCATCCGACTGCAATTAGTCTAATTATTTAATTAATTACAAAAATTGTGGATACCGAATTGCGAGGTTGCGCCATTGCGAGAGCGGATCTCGCGCCAACCGATCGGAGTGAAGGAAAGGAGGGGGAATGAGGGAGGAAGAGGTGACTCGTCGGCGATTTTGACCTTTGGTCGATCACTAATGAATGCAAAGTAGGTTATGGCATATGACTTCTTGTTCAGACTTGTTCAGTTCTGTGAGACTAGTTCATTCGAGTTGATGTCTCTGAATCATTCCCTATTCCTTGTGACCAACTGCCGACCCTGCAAACTCTTCACTTTGCCATTCTCATTCGACACATCCCTCTGCCACTCCATCTCATCCAAAATTGAAACATTCTTTATCCCTCACTCAGCCGAGCGTATCCCGCCCGATAAAAAAGAAGTTTCAGAGGGAAGACGAGGGGAGAAATGTGCGGGAGAGTAGGGAGAAGCGCTCATCAGACTCTCTTCATTCAACAGTCTCCCTGGGTTCATACAGAGCGAGAGAGCGTACAAAATGAGGAGAGTTAGAGAATATTAGGGCGAATGTAGGAAGTGCGATACGAATTAGTGATGAGTCGTGCATATTCGAGAGTGTGCAAATGAGAGTGAGTGAGAGATGGATTGACGCATATCTCTACTCAGATTATAGTCTCAGCATAGCATCATACGGGGAAATAATCCTTCTCGGACCAAAATAAAGCGTCGAAATGTACAAACAAAGCTCGATTACGTCATCATTAGCTACCGTAAGCCTCAATAAGATCTCAGATTGGTCAGATATTCTCTCGAATGGGGCAGCATCCTGAACCCGAGCCAGCACGAGTGGAGCAGGCACTTTCTGCATTGGTACACGTCGAATCTGCAATGAATCGAAAGATTACGGTATCTCAGAAATAAACCCACTTCTCGATGGTTGACTTCCGCTCGATCTGGTAGACCAATCGATCGAAGCACCGCTTGTCCTTTACCGTAATCGATCCCGATCGATTCTCGCCCGCGTGAAGACCCCAACCACTGAAGAATTTATTGACTTTGATCTCTTATTTTGGATCCTTTTTGAACTCAAACACATCCCTAAAAAGCCAAGAAGTGTTTTTCTTCGGTTTCTAAACGCTAGTTCCTAACCATCCCATCACCCTAGATTCTAGTGCCTTGGACAACCTATTCTGCAAGAGTGTCTTTGTCTATAATCTCAATTCCAAGTTCTCATCATTCTCAATGTTAGCAGTACAGCTTTGCTCAGAAATCAGAGGTTCCGCTGTTCGAACATCTAGATTCTTAGATTCGTCTGTTTATTCCCCAGGTTTCTCTCTTTTGATTCTCATTCTGATGGCCATTTCCTGTCATTCTCATTCCGCGACATTGACTTCCCAGAAAAGGAACGCCAACCAGAAATCAGAAAGCCCGCCATAACAGCATTTTAGTTGTCTGTACCAATCGATATCTGGAGACTACCGTATCCACTCACCCGACGCAATTCCGCTCGGGAACCTGCGTGTAGAAGTCCCAGTACCCGTCACCGACAGCCCTCCTCCGATAGAGATTGAACCAAGATGTGTCGTGACGAATAGCCATTACGCCGATACGGTACCTGATTGCACCGTAACCAGGATCGATTATCGTAACCCACCATCCCTTCGGGAGTTTCACATCCAGTCCCTCTGCGTCGAGATCCGCATTGGGCGGTTCATGTACCGGACAGGTTACGGTACTGCAATCAATCGATCGATATCAGGGAACTTCCGTTCGGGACTCACCCACATGTGATCTCGTTCGTCTCGCGGTAGTACGTGCAGTAGACATTCCTGCCAATCAATCAATATTCCTTTGGATACTGTAGTACAAAATTAATAGTCATTGTGCCAAAGAACGGATCGTCGACCTTTCCAAATCGCTTTGACCAAAGTGGCTGTCAAGAGCCGTCGGGTACGGAAAGATTGAGCGGGAAAGAGGATAAAGGGGAAAGACGGGAAGGAGAAAGACCGTCCCGTTGTTTTGACTCGAAGGAAGAAGGAAGAGAGGAGATTTTGAGAGATGGTCGGGCTTAGGAATCGGAGGGAGAAAGAAGGGAAAGGACTGACTCTGAGCTGTAGCACGGAAGGACGGAGAGGAGAATGGGAAGGACAGTCCACAAAACCGTCACCATCTTAAAATATTTACAGTTAGAACAACTCGAAATAGGACTATGAACTATGCTAATGATGAACTAAAACGACCAAAGACGATGAGAATAATAATAATGGGCTAATGACTTGTGCTAATGATGCTGACAGTTGAGAGCTGATTTGACGTAGAAACGCGGAGAAATATGAAAAATATCGACGGACAATGCATCGATAATGATATCGTCTAGCGAAATTCACGCAGAGGATAACAATATTTGGAGGGAATTCCATCTTGACTCAGAGTGGACTGACTCACTTTCAAGGCCATTAACCCCCTACTGTTCCTCCTTCCTTCCCCTCTCTTCCCTCCTCCCTTTCACTCTTCTGTGTCACACCTGCTCATTCCTTCATGATCTATCGCCGCGAATTTTATGAGACACCTCCCATTTAACTGCCTCGGGGAAGATGTTCTTCTCTCTTGAATCTGGATGAGAATCGGGCGTTCTTCTCACTTGTTGACTTCATCATGCCAGAAAGTAATGAAATGAATTCACCGTGCAAAATAGTCTACCAAACGCCATCCGTTTCGCAAGGCTTTCCGGGATCTTTTCATTGGCTGGCTTCATCACGTACTGATTGTTCGAATTGATGAATCAAAATATGAGAAGCACGAACTGAAAATCCCGTGTTCATAATTTTTGCAGGAATGTAGCCGAGTGAGATAATCCACAATGCTGAATTTCCGACAGAAATCCTTCATTTTGAGATATTTCTCCCGATTTCTCCTCGTGCTTCAGAAGGAGTTTCCCCTCTTCTCCTCCCTCAATTGGTCTCACTTATCATTTCTCCTCTCCTCATTCAATTTCTCGATGGCTTCCCATACGCCGTCAGAACTCTTCTCTCGATTCACTGAACATATTCTCCTCCTCCTCTTCCATCTCTCCTCCCCCTTCCCTCCCCCCGAGACTCCGCCCCTCATCCCGTCCCAGTGTGTCTACACTACGTCGTCGTCCCGCGCGCGCTTCTGATTCCGTCCTTGCCTGTCCCATCTCCGCTCCACCCCTCGTGTCCCCGATCCGCTCCACCCCTCATCAATGCGCGTCGCTCGTCCACAGCACCAGAAGCTCGTCATGGAGATGAGCGAGGCGGAATTGGTGTTGGTCAAGGAGGACAACAGGTCGGTTGTTTTCCCCCAATTGGACCCAATCCATTAACTCGTCTGCCCGTGTGTCCCCTTCCTGCTCCACCCCCCCCCCTCCCCCCACTTGTTTCCCCTAGGTCACGAGAAACAAAGACATTGCCTCGTTGGGTCCCTCAGGAGGGATCATTGCTCTTCTGTGTCCCTTCTCCCTTTCTTTTGGCGCGCGCGAAAGCTAGCGAAAACATTGAAATCCGAGACGCGAGAAAGTCGGCGCTAAATCTTCGAAGAAACGCGACGTAGAAAACAATCAACGGATCTATTGTGCGTTTCCTTTCGAGGAATCATCTAGCATCACTGATCAAAGATACAGAACGCTAGATTCGAAAACCAGGTTCAAATTTAGTTGAAATCTGAATGCAGAGAACAGTCTCGACTAAAATTAGATGTTTGATTATCACGTAATGACTTTATTTCGTTCCAGACGGCGTGTAAAACGAGCAGTTGGATGTGTGGCCATGTCAATAACGCTACTGGCCTTCCTCATGGTTGGCATCTCACTCGCTCTCGGAGGATCGATCGATCGATTGGGTTAGTTACCGTATCACCATCATCAAAATAGCGAAAACTGTCTACAGTACAGTGCAAAAGTGCGTTAAAATTCGTACTCCTGCCCTTATCAATATCTACCATTAGTTCATCACTAAAATAGCTAAAACGCAGAGAAGTGCAGTTCTCGATCAGCCGTAGCCCCTTACCGTACCCCTCCTCTGTAATCGTACCCCTCGTGGGAATGGCTTTCTGCCTCTCCCCTTGCATCGCTCGCATCTCATATTCATCGTCACGAGTTCCCTCACCTTGTCAGGCAGTAGAGGGAGAGAGAGGGGAAGAGAAGGAGAAGAGATCTCTCATCCCCCTTCCCCTCTTCTAACTAGTAAGACTAGTAGTATCATGGCAACCAATGAGAAGGGGACTGGTGTCTTTTCAAAATGCCACTAACTAACGTGCATTTTCTTTAGTTTTCCCTCAAAAACACCAACAACTAGCTAACTCCTTTCACTACTGCATGCATACATAATTTCTCCCATTATCCCTTTCTTTCGATCTATGCTCACTTACAATTATAAAAACAATAACATTAAAATTTCAACTATTATTGTTATCCTTTTCAGTCGAGGACGCTTGGAAGGAGAACGAACGGACAAATTCCCTTCCCTCCGGAATCAATTTCACGCAACGAAAGTAATCTCGAGAACTTTATCATCCTCGGACCCGCACTCTCTCCATTTCCCTCATCTCTCACTACCCGACGAGAGAGTGTGCGCATCGAGGAGAGTCAATCATTCCGATGTTGTCGATACGTCGGCATTAGGATGGGATCGCACGCGGGTGGATACTCCTGTAATTAATATTGTTTATTGACTGATTATTGATTGTCTTCTGACGTCACTACCGTATCCCTTTGATTGTACTCATATCCCTAGGGAGGGAAAGGGGAAGAGCAGTCTTCTCCTATCCCTTTTCGTTCGTGTCATCTCCTATTAACGGGCACTACTTTGAGAAGGAAAGAGTAGAGAGTCGAGACGATAGAAGGAGGCGAAGGAAGGAAAGAGAGAACGAGAGAGATATGGACAGAGAATAAAGGCATATATGTGACAGAATGAGATGAGATTGTGTATGGAGGGAGCAGAGACACAGATTGCAGGGAGGGCAAGGGAAGGAGAGAGGGAGAGGAAGGGAATGAAACCGAAGGAGAGGCAGAACCTTGGCCCCTCCAATAGGAAGAACAATGAGGGAGGGAGAGGGAAGGACTCACGTCGAAATATTTGTGTTTGCGTGCTTTCGAGGCAGAGATTCGATATCGGGGATTGAAGATGAAGAAGTCGTTGAGAAGATCCACTGTTGCCTGGTTCGATCGCTCGAATTTCGTCTGCAAAATTGGTTATTTTTTATTTGAACAGACATTGAAGAAGGCACTATCAAACACTCTGACTAATACAATTCATTAACTCATAGAAACACCGAGTTCGATGCAGAGAGATAAAAATTTTCCGTCTACAAGTAGGCCCAAACCTTTACATCAAACACCCAGACCCTGGCAAACCATAATTGACTCCTCGCAACAACCGTTTTACTGGACAGAATGAACACAACTCAAAAAGTACCACAGTAATGTCGGGATTATTGTAGTCACAGAAGGTTACGGTACCGAGATGTTATTGAATGGCTGCTCCTTAAGGGTGAACGTCTGGATGTTGGGCATGTCTGCCAGTTCGGGCCAGAGAGTCTCTGAGGGAGTGCCCAGGAGTTGGATGATCTTGTTGATCTGCAATCAATGAATAATACCGTATCTACCGTAACTCATTACAGTATAGATCGTTGCAAGACTCATCCAATTGAATACTACTCTACTCCTTTCTGTTGAGACATTCGCGAAACCCACAATCACATCTCTTCTAAAACACTCATTCCTCAATCCCTCCCTACCACCGTATCCCCTACCGTACCTGATCGATCTCCGTCTGGCCGGGCAGCAGTGGCTGATGGGTAATCAGCTCGCCCAGGATGCAGCCGACCGCCCACAGATCCACGGCCGCAGACTGCTGCTGCGACCCGAACAGCAGCTCGGGGGCACGGTACCTGCCAATCGATAATACCGTACTTCATCGATTTAGGGTAATCCTTTGATCGACCATATTCCGAGTTAATGATCACTCAATGATCTCTTCCTCTGCAGTAATTTGGTCCACTACTTTCAGCAAACGTGCTCTTTGAGAACTTCCATTATTTGCTTTTGGATTTCTCTGTGTGAATTCGGCCATTCCCAGGACGTAATCTGAGCTCCTCTGGTTCATCCTCTTTCTATTCTATCTTCATCTACCGTACCCCTGTCTCTCTACCGTATCCCTCTACCGTATCCTTCTACCGTACCACAGCGTGACGACACAGGGCGTCATAATGCTCTTCTCATCAGCGAAAGTCCTTGCCAGTCCAAAATCGGCCACTTTGAGGATTCCCGATCCATTGAGGAGTAGATTCGATAACTGAAAGAGAGAAGGAAAGGAGGAAGTTGTTAGATAGACGAGAGAGAGAAGTCAACAGAGCCTCTCTTTCTCCTACCAAGTTCTCCCCTATTCTCGGCATTAGGAAACACGCGTTTTCCTGGACGTTTTTACCTTGCGTGGAAACAACTATCGGCTACAAATTTATTGCTTTCTACCGTTTTTGCTCATTAAAAACAAACATCACATGAGCCATTTACGTAAAGTGTTAGGGCGAATTAGAGAAACACTTCTCTCTCATGCGTATCTCCATTAGTAAAACACGAGAGATATCCCCTGATGAGTGAAAGAGAGAGAGAGGAGGGGAGGAACTACTAATCCGATGTTATACGCGGATGTGCAGAGAAGTTGTCACTCCCATATAAGAGGAAGTGACGGAAAGTGGGGGACCAGGAACTTGCGATGAAATACTGCGAATCCAGGTTACGGTAGGACTACAGTAATGGTTCTCAGTTCCTTTGTCTAAAATATTGTTTTCGATTCATAGAACGTGATTTCACTCATTTACGGAAGGACCAAATCTGTACTGAAGACATACTAGTGCAACACATATTCACATTGCAACACTATCACCTCCACAGTGCTTCTCCAGTATGGCTAAACTGTACACTAGGTTCTGGTTTTTCGGGTTGCGGTGAAACTACTGCATCCAATCAATAAGTTACCGTACCTTGAGATCGCGATGAATCACATAGTGCAGGTGGAGGAACTCGAGCGCCGTCAGCAACTGCTTCATCAGACATTTGACCTGGAGAAAAAAACAATCAGTTTCTGATCAGAATAATCAATCGATGTACCGTACCTGTGACTCGTCGAAGGGGTCCTCGTAGTGCTGCATGATCGAGGTCAGGTCCTGTAAGGGAAATCGATTACTCAACCCGAATTTTGCACTACGAGAAAAATCTTTTTTTTAAAGAGTTGAATCTGAGTTTCACGCATACTTCCATAGGAAACGGAGAAGGCAGACGCGATTCGTTCGCCGAAAGTGTTGAAAAATAAATAGGCTCGAAAAAAATAGACTTCGAATAAGCTGAGAGCTCAGAGATTCGCGGATGCTTCAATATTAATTCGAGAAGTCTCAAATTGATATCGCGCGGCGCATCTTTAGAAAAAAATAAATTATAGAAATAGAAAAAATCCCATAAACTTTCAAATTTCGCGAATACTTCGTTAGGCAGTGGAGGCGCTTATTTATTTCACGAGAGTATTGATTAGAAAACAAATTACCAATTCATAAACTCTACTTCTGAATCAAAATCGAGCTTGATTTTGGTTTCACAAACACTTCAATATTGCGTTTACGAAGTGACTAACATTACATGATCGTTGTTAGCATAAACATAACCAACCTGCTCACAAAACTCCATGACGAGGAAGATGCTCTTGACGTCTCTGCCCAGCGCGACTTCCTTCATCTTCACGATGTTCTCGTGTCGCAACTCGGTCAGGAGCGTCACCTACAGGGCGAGAATCGATTTCTTTTAAACGTATAACTCTATTTTTCTCCTATCATCAAAAAAATATGACACTGTTGTATTTGAGTTGCATGCGTGGTTCAATAGTAGCTGAGGTATCAATAGGAGCGGAGGTCAGAACTCATTGTGTAAACAACTATTATCAACAAAAAAAAGTCTAGCAACCCTCAACATATAATCTACGATTGTAACCCAAACTTGCAGCCGAAAATAGTGTTTCTCCTCTGCCTTCTGCTACATTGAGCATGATGAGGAACGCATTAATGAGAACCAGAACAAATCTACCTACGAATTGTTCTAAACCACGCTTCATTGCATAAGGTGCAGATTTATAATTTCCCTGATTCTTTCTTTAACTCCTTTCCATACCTCTCTCAAAATGGACTCGGAGATGCCTCTGTACATCACCTCTCGTCGCATCTTCTTCAGCGCCACCTGCAATGGGTGATTTCATTGCTTCAAAAGCAAAGCTCAAAAAAGTCCTGGCACTTTCATCTGTTCATTCGCTAGTTCACTGCGTGTTTCATCCATCTTTCAATATTTCGTGAAAAGTGCAGAACAATGTTAACAACGCAGATGTAGATATAATAAAATCACCACTCACAATCTCTTTCGTCTTCGTATCCCTCGCCCGGTACACCACTCCATACGTGCCCGCCCCCACTCGATTCAACTTCTCGAACTCGTTCACTTTCCTGCACTCGCCGTACGTGTGCGCGTCCTGAATGGCGAACTTTAGATGTCAGAAACAGAAAGGTAATACGATGTTCTTGTTATTTCAGATTTCTCAGAACGCTGTTGATTGAAAATGAAAGTATTTTCGGCTCTGTCGCATGTCTAGAGTCTACTAGGATCGAAGTAAGAGTTTAGGACAATGAAAACAATGCTTTTAGGGCATCTTTGTGCACCATGCACATTCACGGTACGTCGCACCTTTTTCCACCAAGGATTCCTTCGATTCCAATTTCAACTTCATTTCTGCTGTAAGAAAAAACCACTCACCCTCGGTACTTCCATCATTTTTCCATTTCGAATAGAATAATAGCTCAGCTTCTCCATAACATTCCTATCCTCCATGTCCTCATTGTGTGTCGCGTTTTTGAATACCATTTCTACAATATATTCTCCTTCCATCTCCCCATTCCTTTCTCCTCATCAGTATTCAGCAACGCCTCCAACGTTATTCTACCCTTCACTTTCTCCACTTCATCCAATTACGCATTCATCACGTCAAAGTCTCTTTATCTTCTTCTTCGTATACAATCACTACTCGATACAACGTATGATACAGTAATCCTCTCCGTTGTAGCTACCAAAATATGTACACTCTTCGTGGAGGGGAGTGAGTGAGTTAGGCATCGCAATCGATACAATATAAGACAATCAATCAATATATATACAACGAAAGTAATTATACACAATATGGGAGTAAAACAGCTCGTATCGATATAGATTATACACTACAATAGCTAGTGGGTACTGTACAGAGAGTGATTGAGTGAGAGAGACTAGGAACCGGAGAAAAGGGGCGGAGTCGCGAGACCGGAAAGAAGAGAAGTGATGAGCGAGTTGGAGAGAGATAAGAAGGGGGCGGGGCGAAGGGGAAGATAGGGAGGTCTACCCGACAGGAGTGGATCAATCTACACATCGAACAGGGAGCGGCAGAAATGACGATGGGGAGAGGGGATACTGTACAACTTTGAACATATTCACTACCGTAACTGTGGGGGGCCAAGAATGAGGCGCGCCGTGGGTGGTCTACTACCATCTACCCTTTGACTGCTTGGGAGGGCGACACGTAGGGACTGCGCGTCGGCGTGCCCTCGCCGTCCGGACAACCGCGGCCTCCTCCTGGAATACGGTATCCTCAGTTATCGATAGAAAGCATCCTACAGTATCGCTGTTACTACCGTATCAGTTATCGATCGATACTCACCATGACTCGACGACGTGGACGTCGTCTGGGGCGTGAGCGAGGTGGGGGTGGAGTGCATCTTGCAGTAGCACTCGTTGCACGCCCTCCTCGATCGGGCGACGCCGTCGCACGTCTCCATGTACGTGTGCGACGCGCATCGAGAGCAGACCGCACGACCGCATGAACTGCAAGTGAAAGGGTACTGGGGTTTCATGTTTTCCTCTTTTTTTCAATCACCTACTAGAGAACCAATGAACGAGGAAAGCAAGGTCAGATATAAAACATCGACGGAACATCAAAACGCCCGCACTTAATCCGTTCGATTGATTCTAGGCTAGAGTCCAGACTGTTTCAAGAATTTACGAATTTCTTTGAAAGAAAAATTGAGCTTCACGCTCCCTTCACAATGCCTTGTAGGAGTAGCACAATGTTGACTCAACGGAGCTTTTCAGTACAACAATACAACTAAAAAATCATTTCCTTACAATTAGTAGGTCATATTGTGGTTAGGAATCACGGATTACTGTACTCACTGGCAGTTCATCTTGTGCGTCATGATGGTGAAGGTGTGGCGGCAGACGGAGCAGTTCGCCGCGTGCACTTGCGTCCCGTTGTGTCTGCAACGATTACTGTAACTGATGAACTATCGATCTATCAATAAGTCAGTTCTCGATCGCCTACCGTAGTCTACCGTACTCACTTGGGCGTGTAGAACAGTTCGTGATCCTCGACGATACTCGCATCCGACATCA
Source organism: Pristionchus japonicus (assembly GCA_900490845.1). Classification (NCBI taxonomy): domain Eukaryota; kingdom Metazoa; phylum Nematoda; class Chromadorea; order Rhabditida; family Neodiplogasteridae; genus Pristionchus; species Pristionchus japonicus. The sequence continues at coordinate 122,578 of LS499523.1, forward strand.
CGTCGTCCATTTGGAATGGCTCGTCGTCCTGAGAGATTAGCACTATTCGCATGCAAATCAAACTCGTGCAGTTTAGCCGCTAATTGCTAGGAGCTAATCACCTAATCAATGTCACTCGAACTATGATTGAACTTTATGGAACTAACCAATCAAAACCATTCTGGTTTCATCGGCGATGCAAGATGGGGCGAGTTATCCTCCAAGTAATAAGTCTCCGCTTTTCATTAGTCAAAATTTATACAACCAGATGCAGCTCATGTGCCAAATCACCCCTCTACCCATTTGCGTCAAATTTTGCACCGTCCCATTTCATGCCTCACAATTATCCCAAAAAACTCGCAATTAAGCAGATTCCCAATACCTCTTTGGATCCTCAATCATCACTCATACCTCTTCCTGCAATCGACACATCGCCCTTATCTCCAAATTAACACCACCCCGTTTGAAGCATCACAGGTATACTATAAGCTATCAACCAGTGCGTACTGCGATACTAACAAGTAGTTCATTCATTATCCACTCACCCCTCTTCCTCCAATCGACACATCGCTCATCTCGCTCCTCATCCTCTGCCTCTCCTCCTTCTTGCTCGCGCTCTCCTCGAACTCCGCGAACTGCAATCGATACTGTCATCTACCGTACTCTACCGTACTCCTATCATACAGAACGTTCCATTTTCAGGTTCAGATTAGCAGTAAACATTCTATTTTTAAACCATCAGTTTCCCCACAAGTATTGTTTGAACTGAATTCAAGTGACTACTCAAGATCTGACGAAACCCCAGCCCACCTTCTTCCTCGCGCTCTCCTGGGTCGCATCGACGAACCGCACCAGCCCGTCGTTGTCCAGCATCGTCCTCAGATCGGTCGCAGCTGCTGCAGCTGCAGCAGCCGGAGCTGAGGCTGCGGACGTAGAGGAGGAGGGAGCGGGCGATGGGGTCGCCGTCGAAGACGGCTGCTGGCCGTTGGGGATGGCTGAACGAGGTTAACTTCATCTCTTATCTCTCGGAGGTTTCCCTTTTTCATTGTGGTTTCACCCGGTTCACAAGATCGCACGACGACCCCTACATGTAATATCAATGCCTTTTTCCGTCTTGCCCAAAACTTTCAACATTTAGCCGATTTGACGCTTCACGAGAACTCCTTTAACCGCTTAATACTCTTCTTGTTACTCACCTCCTCCTCCATTACTCACTGCTACCAGTGCCTCACCGCTAGCCGACGAGGTCCGCGTGTTCCGTCGTTCCCGCGTTGCTTCCTGAATTCAATCAGTTATCGATTGGTATATACCGTATCCCTGGACTATCATCAGACATCGATCAACTACCGTACCCCTTCCTCGTCGCTCTCGGTCATACGCAGCGAGCCTCCGGACGACGTCGGCGGGAACCTGCAATCGATCGATTAATTTTAACCTTGTAAAAAAATAGTCAGTCGTCGTTCACGAGCTACCATAATCTACCGTATTACTCACGTCTGTGACTCCGACGTGGAGGCGATCGATTCGCTCGATCGGCTCTTCACCATACTCCTATCCATTCCACTGCCGTTCGACGCAGTATCCGCACCGTTCGCTTGCGCGCCTGTCAAGAGGGAGACTAAAGATCAAAGATCAGTTATTATTTCATCATCACCACCAGTTATCAATTCCAAGCCAAGCACGAAAGCATCAACACAATGAGCAAAAGCACACAAACACAGCACACATTCACATGAGCTTTCTCTCACAACTTTTCGCGGTTTCCTAGGCTTTCACATCACCTAATCAGTCAGTTCTCGATCCCCTACCGTAATCCCTATGCTCTCACTCACTTTCCACTGGCGAGACGAGTGACTTCTCGTCCTCCACGATGGTATTCTTCTCACTCTCTTCCCTCGCTTCGCTCGCCGGACTCACGGGGTAAGCCATGGAGGGTATCCAGCTGTATACGCCATTCACCAGTGACTCAAGGTAGCTAGGCTCATGCGGCGTCTCAACCAGCACCTCTTCTTCGTCAACCATCACAAAACTAGTGTCTGCTTCATCCTCCTCATCCCTAGTCACTTCTGTCTTCTCTTCATTCCTCGCACTCTTGCTATCGGTCATGAAACTCATTTCTTCCTCATCCTCCTCGTTCTCTTTCTGGTTCACAACCTCTTCATTCTCCACGCAATCGCTCTTCTCTACCACGCTGATGTCTCCCATATCAACATCTTCCTCCCCTCCCGGGTGCTCAGTGTTCTCTTGTGCGGTGGGTGCGGGCACTTCACTAGGTGCTGTGTAGGTGGGAAGCAGTGATTGGAAAGTGCTTGGGAGATTGCGAATCGAGTCAAGGAAGCCGCCTTGGCTCTCTTCCTTCTTCTCATCGATACCATTCTCCTCCTTCTCATTCTCTTCGGTGCTCTCAGTGCTCTCATCCGGTGCTATCAACTCCTTGATTGTGTTGAGTGCGTTAGCTGAAGCAGTAATTGGTACAGTGGCAGCGCAAACGACGGCTTTAATCGCATCAGTGACTACCAATGACCGGCTCTTGTTGCCCGGCTCAGCCTGCCATTCTTCCTCAAGCGTCGCCGCTCTCACTACCGCCTCACTATCCTCGCACAAATCGACATTACTGATGTCACTTGTTTCACTAGGATCTAGCAGGAACGAATCTTCATCTTCATCACTTCTACTCTCTTCAATCAGTCCTTCTTCGAACTCCCATTGGATCAGAGACGGCGCACTCTTCCACCCGCTAGCTACGCGCTTCTCACACCACTCCTCTTCCAGATACTCAAATTGAGGGTTAGTCGGCACCACCACCTTCCTAGCTTGTTCTTCTGTGAGCAGCAACGACTCTAGACTCCCGCATCTCATATCTTCCTTCTTCTCACTTCGCTCATGCTCCACACACTGCACAACATGCATCTTCTCAGCTACACTCGACTCACTTCTCCTCTCTCCCTCTCCTCCTCCTCCTCCTCCAGCAGCTGCTCCCTCCTCTCTTCCTTCCCTTCCTCTCCTCTCTTCCTCCGTCGTCGTGAGCAGCGAGACCACCTCCTGGCAGCGATACACTTCATTCCACAGCCGCATCGTCTGCATGTTGTCCGGAGCCAGCAGCCGCGATTTAGAATCGTCCCGGTCGTACAGCGCGTTCTCGTACTGGAATGAGTATTGATTGTGGGTACTGTATCGACTACCGTAATTGCAAACTGACGCATTTGTCCGAGTTGAGCATTCTCCAGATGGGGAAGGGCGTCACTCGCTCGTTGTCCAGCACTGTCTCCATCTCCTGGACGGTGTTGAAGCAGAAGGAGGTGAACAGGCCGGATGAGGTGTGCGCCGCGAGTTTGACCTGATGATGAATAGACAGTACGGAAGGACTCGTGTTTCATTGCCAGTGTAAGGCACCATTGCTCCCCAATTTTCGATTTGACGATGATTTGTTCGAATTTAAAAATAATTCAGCAACCAAACGTGTCAGATCCAGGTACCACAACTACTACAAGAAGACTATGTTCCTGCTCTCCTCGATTTCAGTCCCGTCTTCAACAAAAAATAATACTTTCACTAATCCCGATTTCATTCTTCGCCCTCTCTACTTCCCTCACTTTTCACCCTATTGACGATCCAGTCTGACCTTTTTTACCCCCAACACTTCCCCTTCACAGCTGTTCTCCCCGCACGTCACCTCTTCCCCTCTATCACTTCCCTATCACTTCTCCCCATCAATCACCATCCTCCTCTAGTATCAAGGGGGAGAGAGGGGAAAGGGGGTCGATGGTGTTCTCCTATCGGTCACTTCCCCTCTCTTCCCTCCAACCTTCCAACTCTCTCCATTTCGCCTGATCTCTCGCACGTCAGACAGAGCGAGATAGCGTGCGGAATCGAGAGAGCCGCCTGATCACTCGTCCTGTTTACCCACCATCCCACGTGGTGGCAGCCCGGCACGGCACAAACATCGCCTATTCCCCCTCCTACCTTCGGAATTGCCCGTCTCTCTGTTTCACGTGCTATCTCGATGGTTAGACAGCGCTGGTGAGCCTCAGTCTACTCTGTCTCTACTCTTATCATCCCCTTCTCCTCTCTCCCTCAATCTCCTCTCTTCCGTATGGAATAAAGAGACGACAATGCAGCACAAAGGCGCTTGCCAACAACATCCAAAATAGAATCGAGTCGATGCAGAGATCGGTGTGTTTTCAGCAGAGATCTCTGGCTGAGAGCTTGCATGGTTCCGGAAGTGAGTGATATCAAAAACAACGCTGCGCCAAAACAAACAAAACACTCATATCCCGAAGCCGATTTACTAGAACTTTTTTTCTAGATAACAATTGCAGACTTATTAATCTGCATTGCTCCATATGCGTTTACCACAACGCCGCAGCATCAACCCACTAGGCCACGATCGTTCATAAATTATATTGTCCATCCGAAAGTTGATTTTATGTCGAGAGACAAGAGACCACTAACTTCTAACGCTCCACCATAAATTTACCCAGGATTCGTAGCCCCAACACAGACGCCAAAATGTGTTTTTTTCAACACGCCGCTAGAATTAGTAAATCTTAAATACGAAGAATACCTGAAATCGTCAACACACCGAGTAGGCCATGCGTGCTTGAGCGCGTAGAATCATTTTTTTTTCTCTTTCCAGGCCAGAATCAGAGCTCTACTAGTTTTCAGCGCTAAATCCCAACAAAGGACACCAATCAAAGCTCCGAACTCACCAGATAAGCCATGGAGTACTCGAATCGATGGGGGTACTTGACGTGGATCTGGTGGAGGGCGTCCAGCCATTGGAGGAACACCGGGCATCGCTCGTTCGCGTCCGTCCCGCTAATACCGTTCCTGCAGAGAGGAGGAGACATTAGACTAGATTATCGAGGTAGAAAAATGAATTCTCGTTTGCGTTTCAGATGCTTTTCAAGGTTATCCAATTCCAAATGCGAACAATTCGTTCAGATCGTACAAGAGCTTAAAAAAACAAATGTTGGAGAAATGAACAATCGTAGTTTCAGCAGCATTACAAGGCTGTGCTATTCGTTTTACAATCAATGTGTCGGAAAGATGCCTGAGCGCAACAAAAAAATTCGACAGCATGCGAGATCAGAGTCTCAATCGCGCTTCGTAACGCTCTGGTTCGCCTACTTGCAATAGATCTTTCTTACTCCTTCCAAGAAACAAAATTCTGACCGATCGCTGAACTTGTGTCCGTATCCGATCCAGTCCCTCCTTATCAACTCCTCCAATCCGGCGATCGTCCGATAGTACGGGTCCACGAGGATCTTCACCAGTGTCACCAGCTGCGTCGTCCTGTCCCATCCGTCCGAGCAGTGGATCAGCACGTTGCGACCCTGCAAGGATACTTTTTATGCTATCGTATCCCAGAGCTTACGGTATCCCGTAACCGCATCGATTATCGATCGACCCTCTCCTACCGTACCTTCTCCAGCTGCTCGGCCGCCTTGTTCGAGTGCATGAGGATGGCCATGATCGTGCTCAGCCAGTTCGTCGCCTGCAATTATCGATTTCATTTTTATAAACCCTCTTTGATTTCACCCAGATTCACATGAGATAAATGTTTCACCAGTCTATCAAAGCAGCTAAATTCTTCGGATGATCAATAGTCAGAAGCTGCGGCCCGCGGAAAAATCCCCAAAATATATCCCATGCCAGATCACTGTCCCAACAGTCTATCAAAGCCGCATGTTTCCCCAGAGAACCAATAGACATCAGCTGTCACGTACAACAATCCATAAAATACCTCCCACGCCAGATCACTGTTCCAACAGTATGCCAAAGCAGGGAAAATTTCCTCCTAACCAATACAGAGCAGATTCCTTCGCCCAAATCTCTAAACTCCCCCTCACCTGCAGCGACGACAAGAACGTGGCCTGCTCGACGGGCGGGTTGAACAGCTTCCGCAGCGCGTCGAACGTGTACCGCACGTTGTGGATGTTCGGCAGGTTGCAGTAGTCCAGCTTCATGTTCGAGTAGTGCTCTGCAAGCCGCGTTTTAGTTCATGAGTCAGTTCGTGATTCAGGTATGACTACCGTACCTTCCCTCTCCGATCCGCCTCCCTTTATCCTGTTTCCGAGCGTGGCCATGTACGATCGGCAGTCGAAGATGCGGATCTTCCCGCTGTTGTCCTCTGCAAGGAACGGACGATTGAATCGGGTTTCATCGATCACTCATATTATTATTTATTCCCAACACTGCCGATAAGTTTCAGGGGTCCTCCCGTCCTATATCTACGTCACAAATTGTAATGTTTCGAAAAAGTTGCCCCGGTTTCAAGAGCACCTCATATTCAAAGCAGGACAATTTGCGGCAGTGCCACTGACGACGCCAACTCCAACAATGAAATTATTCCATTTACCTAATACCAATTTCCATCCCCGCTCTCTCCCTCTCGCGCCGAGTCTCGACATTCACTCTCTTATGATTTATGCTCTTTCTGGTTCCATCAGCATCACAAGGGTCAGACATTTGCCAGTTCTTCAACATCTGCTTCATCCCCCCCCCCCCACTCACCCCTCTTCCTGCTCGTGTACTCCGTCACCAGCCAAGTGCATACTGGTTGCATGAACAATACAAGAGTCAGAATATCGGGGAAAATTCGATGTTTTCACGAGTGAACTACACAAATATCCCTCCCCCCACTCACCCCTCTTTCTGCTCGTGTACTCGGTCACCAGTCGCAGGAACTTCTCGTCCTTCTCGTTACGCCAGTTCATCAGGGCAACGCGCGGCTGCGAGGCACTGCAACGTATATTTTTATTAAATAATTAGCTATAATTTTAAGTCCCAAACTACACTCTAGCCTCCTCCCTCGGTCCATCCCTCTGCATTCCTATCACTCCTCTCTCGACTCTCCCCTGCACCAAAACGACCCCAGTCGCCCATAAACTCCGCACCAACACTGTTGCTTGCTAGGTTTAGCATTCCCGTGACATCACAAACCCCGATCTCCAGAATAATCAGTTTGAGTTTTGTGCTCACGAAGATTTCTACAACATTAGTTCAATGTAAATCAACCTTCTTATGGATTGCCCATGTAGCTCCGATGCAACTTCTTCAATCAAGAACACTCACCGTAGCAGCAGGACACTCTTCTCCGCACAGTGCCACACGACGGCGGGTATCCTTCCCAGCATGCGGTAGTCTCGCAGACTCTCGATCTCCCGCTTGTCCATCGCTTTCGGCACGATCAGCGTGCGAGGATAGGAGGAGCAGATCCTGAATACGGTAAGAATAAGTACAGTACATTCTTTCTATATCGATCAGTTGCTGACGAGATTCTAGAATCCTACTCAGAACGTGAATAGTACGTTACTAATCGTAATTTAGTCATCAACGAGGGATGGCTAATTCATGATTCATCGGTATTACTAACCACGACAATCTCACTATTTTCAATGAAGAGTAGGTTGCCAACTTAAAAATATAAAATGTTGATTAAAATACGATTAAATCCGTTCATGTTTCACCGCTACTACTAACGATGGCGATCTCACCTTTATCAATTAAGAGTCAGGCCCTCCCCAAAAACACAAATCTCAATTTCAGGAAAGCCGTCACAAGTTTCATGAATGTATCAAATCACGGCAGCAACAACCCTGATTGATAAATGCCACATTCTTTCTATCAAATACAACTCACGAGTAGTCATTGTTGTAGTCCACCACCGAGAAGTAGTCCGGATCCATGCCCCATCTCGTGAACAGCGCCTGCTCGTCCTGGACGAACTCTGCAATGGGGGATTCTCAATTCAATGATTTTTGAAACCTCAAAATGAAACCCGACAAACGAAGATTTTCACAACTGTCTAGCGTTCCATCGGCACTTTTTGTGCCCAATCACATGCTCAATATTAGCCTACTGTTTCAACGGTCCCCCATCCGTTTCCTAGCAAACACAGCCAATCACAATCGCCCTTTGATCACTGCTACTTTTTCTTCGTTCGGCAACACAAAAATGTGGCTCCTCTTTTCTCCGATTTAACGAGAACCACTCTCGCTTATCGGCGCCTTTACTTTTGTGCACACGAGGAAACGCAAAAAAAAGTCGGGCAGGCAACCGAAACTCGATCCCCATTCAAGTGGAAAAATGTCAGAAAAGAGCACAAATTTAGACGATCAATGACCAGATAATCTATTTTTAACCTACTAGCATTAATTATCTAATTAGTTAATCACTAATTAACTAACCGGGAGTGGACTCGGATCTGCACCAGCTCTCCGTCTTTCCTTCCATACTCTTCGAGAACTTCATGGCGAAGAGCGAGGGAGCGGGTTTGGCTTGAGCCAGAGCCGTCAGTTTCTTGTACCACTGCACCGTCTGATCCAGCGACGACGTTTGCACCCTGAAATTGGTTACGGTAAGTTACGGTATGATTCATTCTTTGGCCCCAGACTGGTTGTTTCCTGTTTACTAAAGTATTACGAGATGATTCAGTGAAACACATGTTAATATAACGATTTTTCTCATGATCCTTTCGAAACACACAGCCCTTTGTATTGTAGCCATCTGTGCATACGTGTCGTTTCTGCTTGCTCCTATCACTCGACGAAAGTGCTTGACAGGCAGAATCAACCCATTTCGATACATCTCTCTCCTCTTTCGCATGCTATCTGCCTATCAAGCAAGAATTCATGTAGTGTGGAGAGATAATCAGAGTGAAGGCAAGCGCTATCGCCCTTTCTGAACTTTTCTCTCGAGCGAGCACATCAAATAATCAGCGTGACGCCACGAAGTCACAAGCTAATAATGTAATGAAATTTTTCGAGAATGTTTGAAAAGCCGTAAAGCGACCCCGATAAATGCTGATTCTGATTCTCCGGTGATCAAAGTTTCACACTCACCTGATAACCCTGGCGTCCTTGCACAGAATGTGGAGCATATCGCTGTTCTGCGACGAATCGATCGCGTCCATGTTCCCGATCGCGATGGCCTCCACTTTACTGAAATGGAAATCTTCTCATATTGGCTGAATCTATCACCCTCGATCCCAATGAAAGAGAACAATACATAAAAATTGCTCCAAAATTGAACTGATTAATCGCACGTTTCGATGGGAAGGAGGAGTAAAAGAAAGCAAAGACAGGCAAATTATTGCTTGAAAAACTGATTATTACTCGCAAGGTCACTCACGTTTGACCGCCGAGAAGAGACAGAATAATGAGTCGGTAATTGGTTAGGTATCCCTTGCTGTTGGGAAACTCGGCCACCTCCTCTAGAACTTCTCCTGTAACAACGAATCATTGAGATTATTCATGAATCACGCGACTTACCGGGAATCAAAGGAAACGGGCAATCGGGCCTGGTCAGTGCGTTGGACATGTTGACCATCTGCATTTAATTAATATAAATAAGGAAAATTAAATAAATAAATACCTTGAAATGGTCGGGCGACATGATGTCGATGTAGGACATGTCGTTGGGACTGGTGGAGATGGTGGCGGAGTCATTGGGAAGACTCCTTCCCGGCACGTCTACTGGACTGCTCATCAATCGATCGATCAATCCGCTGATTATCACCCAGAGAGGATCACTCTCACGCCTGCCATCACACATATTATCCCCAATCAATCGAGTAAGAGAGAACACGCGCATAACAAACGATACTACTATCAAGAGCGAGCGCGACGACAGAAACCACCCTCAAAACATGTAACAATCGGCCATAACAGCGTGCGCAAAGTACGAGTAGGATGGAACAAAGGCGTACAAATCGATTGACAGATGGCAAACACGCATCTAATGAAGCTGCATGGTATAAAATCGACGTTGTTTGCCCAATCGAGAAAGGAAAGGAAGCGAGTAGAGGAGAAAGGAAGAGATGGGTAGGGTTCGATAAGGGACGCGAGAGAGAAAGAGGCGTCGATAATAGGAAGGTAGATCAAGAATAGAAAGAAAGACGCGCGGGAAACGAGTGTGCGAGCAAAGTACAAGGAACGAGAGATAGAGCCATAAGCAACGAGTGTTCGGTTGGTTATCGATCGTTGGCGCGTGCTCTCTCTCTACTCCCTCTCCGTCTCTACCCCTTTGTGACCCTCGTCGTCTGTCACTCTCGCCAGTCTGTCAGCTGTAGGGGAGGGAGAGGGAAGGGAAGGTTGACCAGGGGGGAAAGAGACTGTCGAGAGACACACTTTATTACTCCATTCACGAGTATACAAATCAATCGATATCAGAGTGGAATGAATACATGATTGAATATATGTTTATTATTTAGAAGAGCGAGTCCATGTTTCCTCGTTGACTCTTTGCGAATGCCCACTGGTCCTTTCTCGAGGAGACCAGATTGTCTCTCTTTCCAACAGTATCCGATGCTGATCCCGTTGCTGCTACTCGCTTCATTCCCTGAAATGGGACTGATATAATACCGTAGTCTGCCTGGTTACCGTACCTTCATGCCCTTGTTGAGTGCCTTGCTATTGAATGAGTGCCATTTGTTCTTCTCTCCTTCCTTGGCACCATCCAATTCCTTCTTCTTCATCTCCTTCTTCTGCGCTCTCAGCTTTCTTCTCTCCTTTTCAGCCTGAAAGAAGGGGAGAATTGGCGAGTGAAATAGTGAATCGAGGCTCCAATTCCCATCCAAAGGAAATGTGAGCACGAGATATCCCATCAGAATAACAACATGGATAACAGAGCTGTGCAAAAAAACCTTTCTGTACAAACACTGGGGTATTGGTTTGGCATATTCAAACCAGGAGACGGGATGTCTAGGTGTTTGTTTCGAAAAGAGTAGTTACGTGATTTCGAAAAAAAGAGAAGTGAAGTGTGGGGCATGAATTAGAGCCTTGCAATAATCTAAATTGCTTTCGAAACGTTCGTGATCGTAGAACTATACAACAGGGGGAAGTATAATAAGTATAATATTAATAGTTATTAATTAATTAGATGATTATCCTGACCTGCCACTCATTCTTCTTGTTGTACTGTTTCTGGCCGGTCTCCTTATCGAAGATGTACGTCTTCTTCGCCTCCATCGGCGCGTCCTTCAACTCCGCTCGACGAGTCATCGTCTTCAGACCGTTTCCTGAACAAGGGTTACGGTAACGTTTATTGATTAGCTGACATATATGAGGCCGGTCGCCTAATAACCGAACAAGGTCTGGTACAGCGAAAAATCGAATAGTTGAGGAAAGTGGTTCTCGAGGGTGCTCATCACAAGGGTTCACTCCATTTTGCACAAACTCGACCGGTTGGGTCATGCTGCAGCCATGCTGTAATCACGCATAAACCACATTTTTGGCCATAACTTTCCAGCCAGTAGTC